>QTSX02005156.1:0-168909 GCA_014839935.2 Entomophthora muscae
GGGTTTTTGAAGTTAACATTTGCTTGTCCATAATTGATTAACACACACAAAGTCCAAATAAGGAAGATGAACTTCATGTTGTTGGGGGGACCTTTGTAATCTACTAATCAAGTGTTTAGAATTGAGAGTATAGATTTATTGGGTTGATATGAAATAAAGAAATTGTTGGAGCAATTTGGATGGGAGGAATTTTTCAGTTTAAATACTGACTTCAAATGAGGAAGGGAACATTGTGGTTACCAGGTGTATCTGCAAGAGTGGTTTGTGGAGTATTGCCTTGCAGGTCTGCAGCAGGCTGCAGCCTGCAATGCAAGAAGAGGAAGGTTGGGTTATTACATTGCAGATTTGAACCTTGCTTGGGTTGATAATAGAATCTGGGACTGGATGTGTAGTATTTCATTTGCTTGGGTGGTTTCCTGGGTTTGATTGGATATTTAGGCCCCTGAGTCTCTGGTTTGGATCTCTTTTGCATTTAATTTTGGATTAATTGGGTGGTTTATATTGACTGGAACTAAATTAAAATGCTGAATTAATACTTCCGTTGTCATTATGAGTGTCTGAAGCCTTGAAAACTGAATTTAAAGTGGAAATTATATTGTGATCTTTGATTTCCTGCTCGCTTTTGATTTCGTGTTCAAAATTGATTAATACATATTCATTAATCAATTCAAAATGTGTTTTTGAATTGATCTTATTGGCAGATTTGGTTTTGTTCTCGGCTTGTATTTTAGCATTTAAAAATGCAATTACTGGTTCTCCCACCGTATTAGCACCATTTAAGTCTAATTTGTGATTTGTGTTAGGGATGGAGTCCCTTACAATTTTGAATGGTTTTTTTTTGCATGTGAGTACTTTGTTGCTGTGTTGACCCATTTCACCCATTAACACCAAAAATCCCTGTTAACAGAGTGTATATTTTAACCTGATAGTTGGATTTTGCTTAAATCTGAAATCATTTCGTTTAAATCTGAAGTAATTTTGGTTGTCGTCATAGCTTTTAAAACTACCGTAGTCAATTTCACCACAGTTGCCCACTAGTCAAATCATTTCTTGGGAAAATGATTTTTCAAGAGGGAGTAATCAATGATGTTATGACAATAATAAATATTTTTAAGTTTAATTTTAGAATTGGGATTTTAAAGAATTATAGCCAAATATTTGTGAATGAGTATTTCATTGTCTGAAATAGGGATTTTCCAAATACTGGCGCTGGAAATATCATAGTAGAAAAATGATGTGAATATCTTTTATAGAACAATCTTGATTAGACTTTTAAAAAGCAAAGTTATTTATTAATCTTAACATCCTCTGATTAAAATTAAGATTTAAATTTAAAATTCGGATAAGCATTTGATAAATAAATATGTTGCTTTATCCAGTTTATTATCCAAACTGTGCAGACTCGATTATACAAAGCAAAAAATTCGAATCGCATTAAATCTGTTTAAGCTTTAGAGTTCTGTAAAACTCAACAAGTTAATATAAATGATATATTAAGATTTACTTTTCTAATCGCTACAGTAATTTTTCAAAACCAAGTCTACTACATCCTGGAAAAATATTCTAAATCAAAAGACGAAAGTGTTGATATCGTTTTTGAAAATCTTGTCTCTTTCAACTGCTTATTAGTCAAGGAAATTCAAGCCTACTATTTAAGAAAGTGAACTCACATTCTCTTCTTAGTTTCCTTTACAATGTAAGTCTTTTTTTTGGTTAGTTTCGCAATGTGATGAATCTTATTATCACGACGGTCTTACTAATAACCTTGAGTAAAACGCTTGTCTAAAGTCAAGCATGTTCTGAAAACATTAAAGTTTTCTATTGTGGTTATAGCAAAATACTAACAACTATTTTAGTTCTTCGTCTCGCCCTGTGGTCTAAAATAAATAAAACACAACTTTACCAAATAATTTTTCCAATGAACCTCATACATTATTTAGCTTCACTTTACAGTACGATGGCTCACAAGTTCGTGTTTTTTTCCTCTTTATGATCCAGACTAAATTTAACCTCATCCAAATAAAAACTTTGTAATAGGGAAGCTCTCCCAAAAATAATACTTCATTTTTGGTTGATTAAAGTGAAAATTCTTTGATCTGTAAACCTCAACAAGTAAGCTTAGCTTTTATAAGCGATAGCATATTTTGAGAATATTCAGCATCTCAATTAGATTCATTAACCTTTCTATTGTTGGGAAAATAGTTTTAACTTTAAACCCAATAATGAAAATTTGTTTACGATCAAGAGAAAATATTCATGAGATATCATAACATATTTATGTATAAATAACTCTGGTATTGATTAGAAAACACAGTAAATTATATCTTATGTCTAAGCCCTGGTGATTAACAATTTGTTTCTACAGTCAACTGCTATTAAAAAACTGGTAGCTGAAAAGTAAAGTATCATTATTTAAAAAAACTCATTTGAAATAAAACTGTAACATAAGTTAGTTTCTACTTTTTCATTCCATAACTTATTATTGCTTAAATTGACTAAAGCTGTAATAAATATTAAGCTCAGATATATTCATTATAACGTTTTTTGATATACTAAACTTGTTCTTTAAGTCTTCTACTTATTTGATTAACTT
Source organism: Entomophthora muscae (assembly GCA_014839935.2). Lineage (NCBI taxonomy): Eukaryota > Fungi > Entomophthoromycota > Entomophthoromycetes > Entomophthorales > Entomophthoraceae > Entomophthora > Entomophthora muscae. The sequence goes on from QTSX02005156.1 coordinate 2,594, forward strand.
TCTTAGCCATTCATAATGACTTATATGGTGTTAAACATATTAGACACCATAACAAAATAATTAAACAAATTATGGTTTGACAAGTTTGATTCACTCTGCTGTTTACTTACAACAAGTGTAGGTTATTGACCACATATTTTAATAGTATAATAGTGGCATAATGTCATCATAATAAGTGAGTCAGATATGAAGCTTTTTTACTGGCATCATAAGCAAAGTACAGATATTTAAGATCCAAATTTAAATTATCTGTAAGTGAAAAATAGTAAAGTAAGGTCTAGCTTTCATTATGGGGCAAAATGTCATCATAATACACTGGCAAAGAACATGAAAGTGTTGTAACTAGAGGTGATCCAGCTAGTTACCAGCTCTGAGCCATCCTGGTTGAAATGTTATCCTACAGTAGTTTTCAAAGCTGTGAAGATATATCAAGCCAAGTCTGGCAACTGAGATGATATGGCTAATAACTTCAAATATGAAACACAACTCATGTATTCTGTGAATAGTTCCTTCCATAGTAAAATATCTTTATCTCTAAAAGCCAAAGCTTATATTATATGATTTCTTAATTGAAAATAAAGCCATTAGCTAGTCTAAAAGACAATAGTGTTCATGTTTACCAAAATACTAAATTTTACTAAGAAAAAGTGATAAAAAGTGAGCTTAACCAACATTTTACTTTGATTTTAGAGGTGTGAACCCAAAAACAGGATGTAAATTTAGCCATATTGACATAATTTAATATTAACCTCAATAAAAAAATTAAAATAATTTTATTATTATTTTTATTAATAAAACTTGCTTTTTTACAAGTCAAAAATTTGGTATAAAAGTACCAATGTCAACACATTTTAAACATACCATGTTTTTAACAGTAAAAACAACATTATTACTATATAAATTTACTATATTTCTTATAAAATATTTTCTCAGATATTTTGATGATGAGACAACCTACAGAGAAAAAGCAAGAAATAAATGAGAGATAATATTTTATTGAGAGATAGATTTGGCTTTTAAGCTACAGTAATTGTGGTTTGATTGCCATGATAATTCCAAATTTCAGGGGCAGGAAGATATTTTGTCAATTTTTTTTCTGCTGGCTGATTTTCAGTCAAATTTGATCCAACTGTAGTTTTCTTCATATATAAATTTTTTAACTTTAAAATAAATCAAAATTTTATATCTAGCCTATTTAATAATAAAAGCTATGCTTCACACAACTAATTATTTTTAATTTCATTTTATTACTGTAAATTCAGAACCTAAACATAAAAATGCGGATTGTCAAATCCTTGGTCCAAATTTCAAATCACTTTTGCGGGCAACTCAGCTGAGTGAAAATTAAAATATTTAATAAAATCAACCATTTGGGTCATTATTTTAGGGATTAGGCCATTTTCTAATACACATGCTGCTCAAGTCGCAGCATAACACAGTTTGATTTTGAAAAAGTAACTAATTAACATTTTATATTTAAAACATTAATAACTCAATGAAAAATTAATATTTTTTCACACTGTAAACTATCAAATTAAGCTAAGAATCCTATCTTTATATTGGTGTAAAATTTTTAATATGTATACTATACTCAATATTAAAGCAAAAGTAATTTAAAAGAGTATAATCCAGATTTTATTATATGATTATATCTATTGATATAAAGTAGATCACTTCAAAGCTAATAAATACTCTTTTTTAATATACAACAGATTTTTTTATTTGACTAAATTAAAGATAATATTGAGAGCTTTATTTTTGCATTTTAGTTTATTTAAAAAGCTCAATTCTTTAGGATTTTATAATAGTTTGAAGTTAGGGTGTTTTTATCACTATTTAGATTGATTTTAAGGTTCAAGTGAGCTTTGAACCTCAAATTAAGCATTCTTTAAATGGAATTCTTTAATATTTTTTCATTTTAAAAAACATGCAGAAGAATTACAATTAACTGAATACATTCTTTAATTGATTTGCATTGATTACAAAGAGGATATGATGTAATAATAATGCTTAGCTGCTTCACATGTATCACTTGTGCATGAAAACAGGGTATTTAATTAATTCTGCAAACATAAATTCAAGTTCAAACTATAATAAAAGCTATCACACCATTTCTTTCAGAATGGTGTCATTTAGCTTGGTATATAAGAGCTAAAGCACCACAAAGCTTCTAATCCAAAAGACCCCATTCAAAGGCCACATTCTGATCATAACTACTCCATCATTAAGGCACACATCAGAGATCAGACCTAATTACAGATTCAAAATACTACCATGTCCTCAGTTAAATTTACTTCTGCCATGCTACCCTTTTTTTCCTTGGGAGCTTCAACCAAAAGAGAGAGAATTGCAATTTTAAAAAAGGCATTCCTCTTTATTGCTGGTGATGATCTTGATAATTTCATCAAGCACTTCCTTACTCAAACTGAATTTGGGAAAGCTCAGTTCCTGCCAACTATTCAAAATCAAAAATTGCAATGAGTTCATTGAAAACTTAAAGGATCTCATGAAATCTTATCCCCAAAAGCATCTCCCAGCCTTGCAATCTCTGGTTACTTCCAGTTACTATTTAAAAGAGCTTAATGATATGGGGTTTAATATAACCAAAAGTGAGTTTGAATACTCAAGAAAAATAAATAAAAATAAAAATGTAAGTTTAAACAAAAAAAACCAAAAAATAATAACTATTCATTAAAAAAAGAAATAACTAAAAAATAATTAGAAAATTGCTGGAAAATTCTTTTGAAACAAGCCAGTTTACAAAAAAAGTGCCTGAAAAAATTTATAAAGATACTGTAAATTCAGAACCTGAACATAAAAATGCGGGATTGTCAAATCCTTGGTCCAAATTTCAAATCACTTTTGCGGGCAACTCAGCTGAGTGAAAAATAAAATATTTAATAAAATCAACCATTTATTTTGATTTTTTTTTGGTTTATTTAAATTGGCAAATTTAAAATCTCTTGAGCAGATAACTCAACTAACAAAAGACAAAACTCAGCAAGCAAATGCGGGATACATGAATCAGAAATGCGAGATTCTAATGTACAATTTGTGATTTCCTGTATTTCAAACAAATCATAGACATCATGTGAAAATTAACGAATCTGAAATTGCGGGATTGTCAAATTCAAGAACCAAGTTTCAAATCAAAATTGCAATGAATTTGAAATAAATATAATTTATTGGTGTCTCAAAAAGGATGTTAAAGGATCTAGAGTGGATTTGTGATAATTCTTTTAGGAAGCACAAGCATTCTCAAAATTCACCCTATTCCATTTTAGGACGGCCAAAATTTAGATCATAATATTCACAAAATTGACATATATAACAATTAAATTGACTAAAATATACATTCCTCTTCTTGAGTTTAAAATTTTAATAAATTTTTATTATGTCTTCTTCCAACACCAACCAAGTCAACAAGCTGTTCCCTGGCCTTGACAAAATTATGCAGGGCTACACTGGGTCTCTTAACGGTGAAGCCTCTGTCTATGGCCACTTCCAACCTGCAGGCCCCTCCACAAGCACTACCCAGGAGTGTGTTCTTTCTCCTGCGTCCTCAAGCATGGCCCTGTTTGCCCATCATGCACAGGCAGCTGCTAACCAAAATCCCTTATCAGTGATGGCATCCAGAACCAGCCATTTGAGCCATGGGGTCACTCAGAGAGCCCAGAACCCCAAAACAGCCAATCAGATGGTATCGACCAGTTTCTGAGATGGACACGTCCCTCCCCCAGCCAATCAGCCTGCAATACACAGAAGAAAATTGATCACCCCAGAGATTGTTCTCAAAATGGTTGAAAAGCAAGGGAAGCTTATGTCCCTTGGGGAAATTGCGGCCGCAATGGGGTTTGCAAAGTCCACTGTGGCTGCAACCCTGCAAGCCCACGCCAACTGTGGCCCCCCGCCAAGAAGACCCCAACTGGTGATTGTACCTCGACTCAAGGTGAAAAAGCCCACCCTCTCATGATGGCCATTATGGAACATGACCCGCGGATGCCCCTGGTCCAGGTACGTCTCCAGTTGGGACTCCACAGCATCTTCACCAACAAAAGAACAGTGAATTCATGGATGCACGGAGTTCTGGTTGCTGCTAGAATCTTGTTCAATCAAGTTCTCAGTGGCCCCATTTTGGTGGATACCAACCCCTACAATTCAAAATTTTTATTTTATCAAAGAAAGGGCAATGAGGGCCCGTAATGATGTAATATTCCTGTTGTATGCTAAGATCTCGGCCAGTATCCAAGACTTTGGAGAGAAGTGCATCCAATCTGACGTGTACAAGCGCGGCCCAATCTTGTATCGGTTTGTTGATGTTTTATTGGCAGTTTCCCCATTGGGTGTCAATTATTACTCGGCAATATCAAACACCGCAGATGGGTATGCCTACCAGACAGAGCTCAAGGACATGCTGGAGGAGTGGGCCACCCAAAACGCCGTGCACACAGTTGTACTGAGTGATGAGATGGAACAGCAGGAATGGGCAACCAATGAAATTAGGACTGCAGGGCATACCTGCTGGTCCTACCTCATCAACTACGCCAACATGCATCTTGCAGATGTATGTCTCTACAATTTTGGTTCTGCTCTCAGGCGCTTAAAGCCTGCCACCTACAATGAACTATGCACCCAAATTGATATGGGTTATGAGCTTTTTCCTTCTGCGTCCATCCAGGACTTATTTGATCTCATCATCTTCTATGCAAGTGATAGTGATAAGTCCAGAAAGGACCCCCGCCTCCCCCCACGCCACTTCATCCGTTTTGTCAAGCCCACATATGTGACAGAAGAAGAATTTGAGCAATTGAAGCAAACTGCTCTTGCTGCCCCTCCCCAGTCAACAGACCCTGCCTCCCCAACCCTCCCATCAAGATCAAGCCACCCGCCTTCCAACCTTGACTCCCAAGCAACCACCCATTTCCTCCCCACCATCTCTGATGCTGCCCCTTTCACAGGCGCAGATGAAGGCGATGTTCATTCTGCCCATTCCCTCCCCTTCCTGTCCTTTGATTAGTAAATAAATCTTTTCTTGGTGACTACTATTAAAATTGATTTTTCCTTTCAGTTCATAATTAATAATATACTTTTTACATTGTTATAAGTTTCCATGTGTAAAGAATGTTGTACATTTGATGTGATAGCATATACTTATTTCTGAGGATATTTTCATCATCATCATTAATAAATTGAAGACAATAAACGTAAATATTATATTATAATATTGCAATTAGACGTCAACTATTGATATTTTGATATTATGTGCATAACTCAATGTATTTAGTTTAACAAAATACATTGTAAATGAGGCCTGTTCATTTTAATTTATTTAAATTGACTGTGTTTATATTACAGAGCCATTAACACTTAGTACAAATATTAATAATTAGTGCATTTTACAGCCTGTATATTTACCTATTGGTAATAATTCTGTAAACTTTTCAGTTGGATTTTGCAAGGTAATAATAATGTAATGTGTTAATAGATTACTGTTTATTGTCATTAATTGGCTGATTTTCTTTGATGTGGCAATTGTGCATTTTCTGATGTTTACGCACTAGTATCCAATTGGTTGGCTTCATATCCAATCACACAGGCAATAGGAAAACAAGCCGCCACCCCGAGACTGGATGTGGTCGGGGTGGCGGCTTGTTTTCCTATTGCCTGTGCAATTAGATGTGAAGCCAACCAATTGGATACTAGTGCGTAAACATTAGAAAATGCACAATTGCCACATCAAAGAAAACCAGCCAATTAATGACAATAAACAGTAATCCATTAACATATTACATTATTATTACCTTGCAAAATCCAACTGAAAAGTTTACAGAATTATTACCAATAGGTAAATATACAGGCTGTAAAATGCACTAATTATTAATATTTGTACTAAGTGTTAATGGCTCTGTAATATAAACACAGTCAATTTAAATAAATTAAAATGAACAGGCCTTGTTTACAATGAATTTTATTAAACTAAATACATTGAATTACGCACATAATATCAAAATATCAAGAGTTGATGTCTAATTGCAATATTCTAATGTAATATTTACGTTTATTGTCTTCAATTTATTAATGATGATGACAAAAATATGTATGCGTTGAAGATAGTACTATAAAAGCCAGTTTTTTGATGGAATTCAAACAAAATGTCATCAATCTATAACTTAATCAACAAATTAGAAGCTCACCTGCAAAAGGTTGTTGAAATCAAGAAAAACATCAGAGAAATAGTGACAGGAAAGCTAGGGGACAAGGGCCAGCCACTGATCCAATCAAAAAAGATGCTCTGAACAAATTGGGAAATGTTATAGATAAAAGAAATAAAGAAAAATTACTTAATCTACAGGGAACTATTTTATCAAGTCTAAAGTTCAACAACACAGGATACAATTTGTGGGAGTTCTGGCAGGGGGCCAAAGAAAACAATGAGAAGATCAGACTAATAGAAGGAATAGAAATTCAAAAGGAAATCAACACCAATGAAGAGGAAACCAACCAAATGGAAACAGATGAAAATGAAACACAAGAAAGAAGCAGAAGCACATCAAGAAATACAGAAGCTTTATCAAATGAAAATCAAGAGGAAGCACAAGTTACAAGAAGAATAAGAAAAATTAAGCCTAAGAAAATTAATGAAGAGCATCCAACACTCATGAAGTTTGCCAATATGGCGCCTGTGGCTGAGGGGGCCACAGGGAAAACAATCAGTAAGTTTTTTATATTTAACTTATATTTATTTTAGTCATCACCAGGGATGGGGATGAGGTTGCGGAAGTGGCAGCTTATATGCCAAGTTGGTTTTATGGGGGCTACCAGCCTCTGGTGGCCCCTATAAAACAAATAAATAAAAAACAAATAAATAAAATAGTTCAGCAGAATATGAATATGTTTTTTAATAGTGAAGCTCAAATCAGGGAATATCAACCACCTGCGGGGTGCTCACCATGGATAAGAGAAGACTATGAACTAGGATCAACAATTAAAATAAAAGATATGAATGAAATTTGCGGGGATTTGAAACTGAACTTTGATGAATACATATATGAAAGCGTTCAAAGGTTCCCATTCTCAAATATCAACAAATACAAAAAAAGTTTAATAAAGACCAATTTTCAAATAGGAAATGAATATCTGAAATCAGCAATTTTTAATGAAATTTTTAAGGCTCTATCAAATAAAGTCAGGGATGCAGTCCTTGTGAATAGTTTTAAACCTTTAATGATATTGTTTGCCGAGGCCTGGGGGGCAGATTCAAGTTGGGCGCCTTTGGTACCCTCTTCAAGTTCAACCAAACGTCCTATATAAATAGGTTAATACAAACATTCAAAAAATTATGCATGTTCTCGGAGAAATATACCTCGCAAAGGATCCACATTGCAGTGTACCTGGGAATCCTGCTCCATTGCATACTGAAAGCCAACGTGAAAAAATAGAAGATGTACCTATACAGATCAACATATGCCGCGTAGCCCTTGACAGACAGAAAACACCACAGGGATACAGGACAGTTGAGAACGTCCTCTATGATTCATTTGCATTGGCAACACTATACAGGTACTATGTGCCCCCCAAAAAAACCTGCTTATTGATTCCCTCACCCGTCTGCCTTTTATAAGACGTTCAGCCACCACCGGGGTGCTTAGCGCCACTCCCCTAGCAATTGGCGCCAGAGTCATCCACCACATACAGAAGAGTATGTGGTCCCAATTAGATGCATTAGCTGAAAATTTAATTTCGGGGTATAATTCCCCGGAATAAACACATTTCCCTTGCAACTCACATTCCCCCAATAAATAATTTTCCCTTGCAAAAAAAACTTTTTTATTTTTTATTTTTAATTTATTTTATTTTAAATATTAAAATTTAAATATTAATATTTTAATACTAAATACTTCACTATTTTAAAATTTTACTTATAAAATTTTAATAGTAAAATATTTAATATAAAAATATTTTCTGTTAAAATAATTTAATAGTAAAATATTTAATATAAAAATATTTTCTGTTAAAATAATTTAATATTAAAATATTTAATAGTAAAATATTTTAATATTATATATTCTAATATTAAATATTTTACTATTAAAAATATTTAATATAAAAATATGGAATATTTTTATATTGAATAAATCACAATTAAATAAAAAATTGGTGTATTTTGAATATTTAACCTTTACTATTAAATTTATAAGATTTTTAATTATATTTTTATTTTAAAATTTTATTTTTTATTTTACTTTTTAGTAGGTGAATTATAGTATTAATATATCTAAATATATTACAAGATAATAGTTAAAGTTGCAACCACGTCAAATATTTAAAAATAAGTTAAAAATGTTTTTATTTACTAGCTCGTTGAGTATGGGTCCATTTATCACAAAGATAAACATGGATAATTGAATTTACCTGCATCATGCGGCCCGCTCCACTATTGTTCTAAACAAATGATTGTTTACAACTCAAATTACCTTTCCCTTGTAATATGATTTGATAAACATATTTAATATACTTGAACTGTGTCCTAAGTACAAATTAGTAAGGAATACATAAAAAATCATTGGTTGCCGTGTCGTGTACTACAGTGGCACTGAAATACCAAGGAGCAGATGATGACACGCAAGGTCCAATTTGTGGCTTAGAAAAGTCAAAGTACCAAAATGATTCACAATTATTTAAATAAAATATTTTTTCTATCTTTTTTTATTATTTATTTATTTGTTACCGCAAAAGCCAATAATATTCAGTGCATCATATAAAAATAAATCCCTCTTATCTAGTATAATTAATTTTACTTACCTTTTCTAGTATTCTTAAATGTCTATAATACAATCAAACGTCCCATTATTATATATAAACAATAATTTGAGTCCTAATAAAAACAAAATAAATAAAAATAAAAACAAAAAAAAACCGGGGCACCCATTTATCTGATTAGCTTGGAGGCCAGGGCTTTGGGGAGGAAGGATTCCGAGTGTTTGTAAAATGCCGCAACCACATCAGGTGGCATTGCAAATTGGCTGACCTCAAGAGTATTGAATAGGTCCTTTGTGTCCTGCGGAAGGCCTTGTTTCACCTTATTCTTGATCCAACCAAACACCTCCTTGATTGGATTCAGGAATGGGGAATACAGCGGGAGGAAGAGAAGTCTCATTGGACAATCAGCAAGGCGGTGGCTGGAGGAGTGGCTATTCTTGTCAATAGGGGGGAACTTGGACACAACCAGATCCACTTTGTGGAGCCCACCATTATCAAGCACAACAATGTTGGTTGTGCCGCTATAATTTATCCAAAGGTACTCCTTGACAACTCAGAGAAAATCAAGAAAAGTCCTGCTGTTATGGGAACCCTTGATCATTTGGTATTGGTCCAACCCACGAGGACCAAGAAGCACGACCATTGAATAGGTCTGGGAACAGAGCTGCACAATGGGCTACGCTGTCCTTGGACCCCTTCTTGACCCACCCATGCCTAGACCTGAGTGAGGAGGAAAACAACAATTTGTTGATGTAGAAAAACTGTATGTTGTCAGTCTTCTTTAGTGCCAGATATGTCTCGGCATAAATGCGTCAATCCTTGATGGTCTTTTAACTGTTTCTGTTGTACGGAGAAACTCCAAGCACCTTCCAAGAGAAGCCCAAATCAACCTTTGTTTTGTAAACAAGGGTTTTAGAAACAAAAAGCCCAAACTCTGTGGTGAGCATTGATTGGACAGCAAGCGTGTCCAGGTGGCAATCCCTGGCTATCCACTGCTTGATTGCGTTGATGTGCACAGGCTGCAAGAGTTTTGGCTGCCACTTAGCCTTGGTGGATTTGGCAATTCACCTGGTGTTGCCATACTTGGTGTTGATGTCAGCAATGTACCTGGCTGTGACACCAAATTGGGACGCAATATCCTGAACCGCCATTCCCCCTTTTAAGCAGTTGAGGAGAGCTTCATGCTCACTATCCGTCAACCAACGCCGGCCCTTGGCAGGTACCACAGCATCCTGGCTACCAGGCTCAGCACAGGGGATGGGGACCTTTGTGTAGAAGGTGGGATCACGCTTGGTTGCGCTGGTGCTGTCAATGGTGGCATACAATACAGGCGCAGATGGCTCAACAGTGGCTGCCAATGGCTTGTAGGTGGTGTCAAAAATGCGGGGGCAGGAAGTAGCAACTCTTGGGTCAAGAGTGCAGGGCCGGGTGACAACTGGGTACACGGTGGAGGTGTAAGTAACCTCAGTGTTCCCAGTGACCCTGGTGTAAGAGACTTTGGTAGTAGGCCTTGAGAGTGGCTTCTGCCTGGGATTCAAGCTGGTAGTTCTGGCTTGGGATGCAGGAGGTGGTTGGGTGGCAATGACACCTTGGGAGGCCTGTGTATTTGAATGACTCCCTTCAAGTTGGGTTCTGGGTCTGTTCTTGGACCCTCTGGGACGCCCTTGTGGACAGGCTGCCCCGCGGGCTGGTGCAGGAGCGGGTTGAGAATGCGGTTGACGGTCCATAAAAATAAAATAAAAAATATATTTTAGATTAAATATGTATTTATTTGGAGTTATTGGTTTAGTTGTGGGTAGTTGTTTTCTCTTGATTTAGCCTTGAATAGTAGCAGAGTTTCTATATCCGTGATTTGAAGTGAATAATATTGTATACTTTCTGGGTTTGGATGATTTTAAAGTTTAAAAACTTTTTATGTCTAATTATGGTTAATAAGATTGAATTTTTCATTTGATTATAGTTGTGGTAGAGCTTCTTGATTTGGGTTGGTGTTTCCTAGTGTGCTTACTGTAAATTCAATTTAATTTCCAGTTCCTGCAATTATTATTTGAGTTTACTAGTGACATTCAAAAGTGATTTGAAATTTGGTTCTTGGATTTGACAATCCCGCAATTTCAAAAAACATAGTAAACTTAATGAAAATGGTTGATGGATTTGAACGCTTCAAATCTGATTCCAGTTAATTCATTTTTTCCATAGGAAATATGCAGCTTGACTTGAACTTTGCAAAGTGTCTATGAGTTCCCGCATTTTCAAATATTCAAATAAATACTCACAAAAATCAATTTAATTAAAAAAAGGCCATCCCGCAAAAGTGATTTGAAATTTGGACCAAGGCTTTGACAATCCCGCATTTTTACGTTCAGGTTCTGAATTTACAGTATAGAAAATGAGATGAGTAATTATTCAACTGAAATTAAATACTCTCTACTTAAAACAAAAAATGAAATATATGAAAATATGAAAATAAAAAATGAAATTTCAGTTTCAATTTCTACTTACTATAAATTAATCCCTAAAAATATAATAAAAAGTAAAAAACAAACCAATCTGTGCAATATTTGTAATTTAAAAAATTCACTAGAAAAAAAAGAAATAATGTGAAAGTAAAAACTTACCATTACCAGAATCTATAGATAATGACTTAAAGACTATTAATCAGCACCAAGACTTTTGTGTTCATCAAAATTGTGAATATAAAAAAGATATTAATGAATTAGATGATGAGTCTTGTGTTGTAGTTATATATGATAAAGAAAACTTAAAGGTTGGAGGTGGTTCAATTGAGACCAATAATTGTTTTTATTCAAAAAAACCAATCTCATTATTAGGGTTTGCATTAGTTTTTAAGGAAAACAATAAAATTAAATATGAATATCATGATTTTTTGTCTCAAATATTATCACATGATTCTTTATTTTCAGGTGAGTGTTTTATAAAAATTCTTAAATTAGATAGATTTAAAAAATAAAAAATATAAAAGTATGAACTGATAATGGAAATCATTTTAGATCATATGAATTTTTATATTACTTATTTAAAGAGGCACCTAAATATATTAAAGGTTCTATAAAATATAATTGTTTTGTAGAATGTCATGGAAAAAGCATTGTTGATGGTCACTTTGGTGTAATATCAAAAGCATTAAAAGAGAAAGAAAACCAGCTTTATATTAAGAATATAAATGATATTAAAAATATTTTTGAGCAAGAAGGAAAAAGAAAAGAATTATATAAATCAGCGCTATCAGTTTCAAATATTTCTCAAAAGTCATTCTTTTATATTTATGAGAGAAAAGTTAGGCCTATAAGGAAAGAGCTCAAAGTTAAAAATCTGCGCATTAATCTTTCATATTTGATGAAAGATGGGAAGTTGTATACTTCACCTTTAACATTTGAAAGTTTCTCAGAATATTCTGAGATAACTTATCATTTGAAATCACATGATGATACCAGAGAAACAAAAATATCAGAAGATGATAGTGGTGCACTAGGGCAAGTTCATGAAGTAGGGCAGCTTACTAGAGGGTGTATTTTAAATAGAGTTATCAGTCTTTCAAAAACAACAACCTTTTTTTATGAAACAAACTAAGAATATTTATGATGTGCCAAAGATAGGATAATAGCATTTATAGCTTTGGGGCTGCTATTACTCTCTCATGCAACTCATCATAAATATTTATGGTTTGTAGTTTGTAGTAGCACTTAAGATATTTTCAGTAATACTATAAGTTGCAATTTTCAATTCTAAAATTGATGCCTTATTTTTTAAAAAAAATCATTTAAGCCCAAGATCAATTAAATTTTTAGAATTTGTTGATTGTATTTTAAGCTTTCTGAATAATTTGAATATGAATAATGCAATTAAGTTATAAAAGGATGAATCTGGCGCCTAGGCATAACAAGAAAAATAATGACCCATATGTTTACTATGTGAATTGGTGACAAAATACACCCAAGCAAGGTGTGTCAAAACTCAATCCAAAAACAAAACACAATAGCAACTCACAATATAAACAAAATCACTCACACAATGTGTGCAATGGATTGTAATCATGAATGATACCAAGGTATCTAAAATAAGACACAAGATCTGAAACATAAATTTTAAAAATATTGTGTTGGGTGTTTGAATTTGGCAGTAAAATCTAGGAAAATGGGTGGATTTTTTTTGAGTATTCTAAAATGGGCGTTGTAAAACCAAAAACAACTAAGAAATAAAAAATCTATAATTGGGATACTGGGTGGGAAAAAATATTAATTGAATATCCATAAACAGATAAAAGCAAAATTAAAAATAGGGAGTAACTTAATTAAGTTTTATTTAATATTTTATTGAATTTTAAAATGGAAGGAACACAACAACAGACTACCATTGCACCCGTTGTGAGCCGCGGTTGCGGTTGTCCCTGCGGGTCAAATAATAGACTTAGTACAACACAAGTGCCTACTCAGGAGGGAGGCGGGAGAGGAGAGTTCCATAGTGACGCTGCACTGACACAGAGGTTCAAGGAGCACAAGCTGCTAGGGTGCAGAGCATAAACCCTTGGGTCCCAAAGCTGACCCAGAAGCCAACCAAGGTCACCAGTACCAAAATGATTAGAAACAAGGAGGTAGAACTTACTTTGTATGTGTTTGACGTTGTGTACCAGCAAGAGTTGGTCCCGTCAGCCATGCTGGAGAAGGTGAAACCTGTACTTGATACTATCTATGAGCCCTACATCAGTGATGGCAATCAGGAGGATGACAAGGAGCCCCAGTTCTACCAAACCAATGAGGGACAGCTAGTGCTCAAAAAGGTTGCAGCCTTCTACAACAAGGTGCCCATGCCTTTTGCCAAGCCTGTCATCAATCAGGACCCTGGCTTGTCTGAACCCACAAAGCCCACCCAGAAGCGCATCCCCAACATCAAACACATCATCCTGCTTAAGCTAATGCGGGAATCAGGTGACTACAAGGCAGCTGCGGCCATTGTTGGAGTGGATCCCAAGTACGCCAGCAAGACCTTCCATAAATTCATCAATACTGGTCAGGTCCTTGCCACGGAGAAATCCTTGCACGTGTCAACCATGCTCACCAAGGAGCACAAATGGGCAATCTGCCAGTGGATCACCCGGGACTGCCATCTTGAACTGGCAAATATACAGGCCATGGTCAAGTCTGCTTTTGGGATTGAGGCCTCAATTTTCTTCTATTATCATTTGGTCAAGGGAATGTAATTTTCCTGGAAAAGACTCAGGGTATCCCCATACAATTGGAACAGCCCAGCCAATATCAAGACCCGGAAAAATTACGCTGAGGCATACACTGCTCTCAAAGCCAAGGGGACGGTGAAATTCTATTATATCAACAAATCAGCATTTGCCTTGTTGATGCACAATGAGTATGGGTATGTCCCCAGAGACTCCAATGACGGAGTGGCTTGGCGTGCTGCAGTCCGCGCCACAGCCTATTCAATGGTGGCTCTCCTTGGTCCAAAGGGGGTTGAGCTCTACCAAATGATACTAGGCTCCCACAATAGCTGGACCTTCCTATCATTTCTCCAATTGGTCCAGGAGCACCTGAGGCGCACGAGCCCGGGCTTCACCAACATAATTGTGTTGGACAACATTAGTCTCCAAAAGGTGGCTGACATTCTTGAGGAATTCCCAATGATTGACACAAGCATTGCAGTGGGCCTTCAGTAATTGGCCACGGCAAATATGCGCCTTCTCTTCCTCCCCGCCTATTTGCCCTTCCTAAATCCCATTGAGGAAGTCTTTGGGTGGCTCAAGCAAGTTGTCAAGCAAGGAACCCCAACTGGGACTGAGGACCTGTTTGATTTGCTGCAGGCCGGGATCCATACCCTCCCAGCTGAGACCGTGGCCAAATTCTATGGCCACACTGATTTGTTCATCCCCGTCTGCCTAGCCAAAAAGCCTCAATTAAAGGCTTAGCATGTCCAACTTTTTTTATATTCTCTAATTTATTATTCAACATTTATTAATTATCATTTTATATTTAGATGTTTCTACATCTGCAATCACATTCAGAAGATCCATCAATAGATATAAGTATTTTATTTATTTTATTGTATATTATTTTATTATGCCATCTGAGGTAATCCCAAACGCTCAGTATTAGATTACGCAAAAATATTTAAATCACTTTGGTCAAATAAATGTAAAAATTAATTTTAAAAAAATTAAAAGTAAAATGTACAAGTTAGAATTTATTTTATTAATGTATAATTTTATACTTTTATGAAATCCATTTCCGCAATATATTTTGCAAAATCTTGTTTGCTAAAATATTATTTGAAAAATTAATTATAATAAAAATATTGTAGAGTATAAAGATGTTTATTAAAAGAGAATTTATTAAGAACACCTGTAGTGAGTTTGGCGTTATGTACCCACCCCACAATGGAGGTGGCACACAACCTTCACCGCCACACCGTGGACAGTGGATACACCAGTATTGAAATACTCCCTCCTTCTGGTGAAGGGAAGTAGGGTCAAGTGGGAGTGAAGCAGCAGCTTTTCAGGCGGGGCTGCAAACCTGTAGATACCAGCCAGGACCAGGGCGTCCTGGATCACATGATCAACCGAGTCATATCCAGGGGGGACCTTCTTCCTGTCAAGTGCAAGCTGGGCCTCGTCAATCCCCAGAAGGACCCTGTCCAGGTCCTCCACGCTGGCGCTCATTCCAAAGTAAAACAGGAACCCCAGGTAAACCACCAGATGAAGCCTTTGCCCTGCAAAGGTTTCTGTAAACTCACAATGTTTATTATAGACTGCGCTCATCTTCTTGTTGTGCTTTGTCTTGGCAAACATGAGCTTCATAGCTGCTGGGACCCCCGTCTTGTTGGCACTCCAGGCCAGCCTGAAGTCTGCCAGGAGACTCTTGGTCTTCTTTACGGCTGTTGCGTCTACAACAGCCAATTTGCTCACCGCACGCCCAAAGTTCTCAAGCAGGTAAGACAGGGTGTGCTCCACCGGGAAGCAGAAGCAAGCAGCTGCATGAGCCCAGCCCATCTCTGGTACATTCTTGAATGGGAGCGTCTCCAGGACGTCCCAAACAAGCTCAATGGAGTTTACACAGTAAACTCCACTGAGGGATACCAGGTCCAGACGGACCAGTTGGGCATCCTTGTAGGCAGTAACTGCCCGCTCAGATGCCCCCTTAGCATGCGTCAGCCCGGCTAGTGTGTCCCTTGTCATTGGGAAGGACCCGTGAATTCTGTCTTCAAGCTCCCACACAACAGGGGGGAGACAGATAGAGCTGCTTAGCCACGTGAGTGGCATAATTAGCATATAAGGTGGCCAGGATAAAAGGGACCAGGACCCAGCAGAGTTCACTGTCTACGTTTTCTAAGAAAAAAAGGTAAGTTTTTTGAAAATTTATTAATTTTATTTTTTAGGTTACCTTATTGTGTTTCTTCTTTGCCGGCGGCTTCAGCCAGCTTGGTCATTCTTGGCACAATCAATTGCGCTGGCAATTTGGCGTCCTCTGCCCTGGCGCGCTTTGCTGGCTTGAGATGTGCATACATCTCTGGGTCATCAACCCAGACGGATAGCGCGGAAAGATTGTAGGCCTTGAATTGAAGTCCTTCCACGACGTGCTTCTGGATATTAAGTAAGCGCTTGATTGTTGTTTCTGATGTGTCAGGCATTTTGGTCATTAATGCCTTGGATGTCATCCTGTCAAGTTTCTTGCCTTCAAGGATGGCGGACTTCACCTTTGCTTTGACCTTACGGTCAATGTCTTTGATTTTGGCAACTTCCAAGTTGAGGTACTTTAGAAGCTTTTCAAGTTCTCTCATTTTATTTTTTTACTAACCTTTCCATATGTTTTTATAGCTTTTGCCCCAATAAATTCTGTATTATTTTGATACTGTTGCCTCTTTGTTTATTCCTTTTTGTTTTCCCATCTACTACATTATCCTATATTTTTTCCCATTGTGTATATTTTTTACGCTCATCTCAATATGTGTGTTGTTTGCTTTGTGTTGGAATTGTTTCCTTGATTGCCATATTATTTTTAGCACTTAAACACACCCCTTATGAAAATATTAACAACAATTTGGTGATCATCTAAATTTGAATTAGAAAATTATAGTGTTAACTGTTTTTAGATAAAGTTGTTACTGATCCAAATTCAAAACCTTAATGATAAACTTTAAGCCAATCAGGAGCCAAGTGATAAAGTGATTGTTGTGACATAAAGGGTCATTCAATAATTCTTTGATGCATGTACACTAATTGATATGATTGACTGGATGTTTTGCCATTGTACGCCATTGCTGCTGTGGCAAGTTGTTAGTGGACTAGTGCTAACCCAGCAGCTGATTGGGCACTAGTCCACCAACAACTTGCCACAGCGGCAATGGTGTACAATGGCAAAACATCCAGCCAATCTTATTAATTAGCGCACATGCATCAAAGAATTATTGAATGACCCTTTATGTCAAAACAATCACTTTATCACTTGGCTCCTGATTGGCTTAAAGTTTATCATTAAGGTTTTGAATTTGGATCAGTAACAACTTTATATAAAAACAGTTAACACTATAATTTTCTAATTCAAATTTAGCTGATCACCAAATTGTTGTTAATGTTTTCACAAGGGGCTATGGTTTGGTGCTAAAAATAACTTTGTTCAGGATCTAGATACACAACATAGCAAATATATGATTTTATAGAAATAAGCTGAACATAAAGAATAAAACCAACTATAAACAAAGAGAACACAAACAATTGAAATTCAAAATAAAGATAATATAAATAGAAGTTTTTTGGGACCAGGGATTTTATTGAGGTGGGGAAGAGTGATGCCTAGTAGGCAGAATGGCGTGGGAAGGAAGACATAGAGGCGGTGCTGGCCTGGGGGGTCTGGGATTGGATGGGTTGGGTTTGCGGGCGGGGGTATTGGTGGCGGAGGTGGAGGCAGGAGGATTGTGCGTGATGGCCGCCATATACCGCTCATTGTACTCCTCATCAGTTATTGGATGGATGGGCTGATAGGTGGCTGTGGCACGGGGTGGGAGGCGCTTATCCTTGCGTGATTGATTGCCCATGTTCACATGGAAAACTATTTGCGCAAACAAGTCAGCCACCATTTGGTGACCAAAGAGAAAATTGTGGTCAAGACCCCAAGATAGAGGTCGTTAAAAGCCTGAGGGTGGCGCTCCTGTAGTGTATCTCCAATGTTGAAGAAGACAACATCAGCCAGATGGAGGTCTGCATGGCCGGCAGGGTAGACTGAGGCCTGGTGCCCGCGTCCCTGGATGGCATTGAGGGCAGTGGAGCCTCCCTCTATCTGATGGCTCAAGAAAACCCGGTATTTGGAATTCAAGCTATCCCAGGAGTCAAGCAATCCACCAAGGATGTGGCTGCATGAGTACCCATTGATGAAATCAGGGTTTGTCCAATAGTAGACAAAACCCTTGGCTGAAACATCCAGAAATGCACCAATGAAAGTCCCCTTCTTGACCTTCTTCCTTCCATTCTTGGTGGCGGCTTTTCCTTGCTCACCAAAATTGTCAAATGCAATTGATAACTTGTATTATGAGACAAACATGATGTCATCTGTTAGAATTGTCAAGCATCTGACCAGGGTTGATTTGATTGCGGTGTCATATGGAGAATCCTCAGCGCCATCCCATTGGTTGCCAGCAAAATTGGTAAGAACCCTAATTGAAGCCACCTTTCCGTGCATCCAGAACTGCACCATGTGCTCAGACACCCAAATGCCATGGTGTGCAAGTTGCTTCCGGACCTGGGTCAAGGGAAGCTTGGGGTCCCGCTGGAGGAGGTCAAGCACTATTGGGTAGGCCTCAGTTATCTGGGACTCTGTGGCCTTCTTTGGCTTCTTGGCTGTCCCAATCAGATTTCCCTTGTTCATTAGGTTGTTGAACTCCTGCATTATGGTGGCTTGGGTAAATTGCAACTGGGCGGCAATCTGGTCCCACAACAGACCCTGTAGGTTTAGTGCCACAATTTCCTGAAGAATTTGGGCAGTGATTATTCTGCGTTTGGGGCGCTGGGCGGCGGGAGCTGAAGCCTGATTGGCTGTAGGGAGGGAAGGTTGGCTGGTGGCAGGAAGTTGAACTGGATTGAGGTTGCCATCCTGAATGATTGGTTGACGGGCAGCTTATGCAGCGGTGGGTGTGGGAGCAAGGGCAGAGCTAGATGCTAAGTGACTCTTGAACAAGTCAGAGCCATATGGGTCAGGGGACAGTAACAGGTCAGCTTCCTTGTTACCTGCCTCAAAGGCTTGGGTGTAAACGGGTGCCTCCACGTTCTGAGCCTTGCCTCCATTGCAGCTGGCCTGGTTGCTGCTAGCTTGGCTGCTGGTGCTGTCAAAGATATTGCTTGTAAAAACCATTATAAAAAAACCTATGGTAAAATCACTAAAAGTAGAAATTTTAAAATTTAATGATTTATTTTTATTGTAATCTTGAGTCCATATTTGGAAGGATCTCAAAACCATTCCATACAAATCTGGAGCCATGAAAATGGATAAAATGCCTCTGGTCCTAAATTGGATAGCTGTTGATTGGCTGTTAAATTGATAGTTTTCTATTTTAGGCTGCTCATACTACACATCTTGTGTGAGTTCATTTTGTTTCATGCTTGTGTAATCTTGCTTCTAGATTGCTTAAGTTTTGTTTCACTTTAGTCCTTCTGTTGGTGCCTCATATGAATCCTGATTGGATTATAATATACTCTGGAACAGCATTCATCAATTTCACTTGTTGTGTCAGTTCATTTTGTTTGTGGTTTGAACTACACCGCTTGATGTTTGATATAATTTTGTATGATGGGCTAGTGAAATTTTGTTTTTGGTTTGACAGTTCATTTATTAACCAGAAATATTTAAATTAATTGAATCCTGAATCTTGCGCAACTTGGATTTTGTTTAAATCTGATGAATTTTTGCTTGTTGCCATAGCTTTTAAAACTACTGTACTATTAAATATTTTAATATTGAATAAATTATGATTAAATAAAAATTGGTAAATTTCAAATATTTAACCTTTAATATTTAACTTTTAAGATTTGTAATTATACTTTTATTTTTAATTTTTTAATTTTTAATTTTAGTATGTAGATTATAGTATATATATATCTAAGTATATTAAAAGACATTAGTTATAGTTGCAAATACATCAAATAATAAAAAAGAATTAAAAATGTTTTTATTTACTAGCTCGTTGAGTATGGGTCCATTTATCACAAAGATAAACATGGATAATTGAATTTACCTGCATCATGCGGCCCGCTCCACTATTGTTCTAAACAAATGATTGTTTAGAACTCAAATTACCTTTACCCTTGTAATATTATTTGATAAACATATTTGATATACTAGAACTGCGTCCTAAGTAAAAATCAGTAAGGAATACATAAAAACCATTAGTTGCTGTGTCGTGTGGCTATAGTGGCACTGAAATAACAAGGATCATATGATGATATACAAGGTCCAATTTGTGGCTTAGAAAAGCCAAAGTACCATCAACAATTCACAATTATTTAAATAAAATTAATTTATTTCTATCATTTTTAATTTTATTTTATTTTTTAGCGCAACAGTCAATATAATATTTAGTGCATTATAATAAAAATTTGTGTCTCTATATCTAGTATAATTAGTGTTACTTACCTTTTCTATGTATTCTTATATGTCTATAATACAATCAAACGCCACATTATTATATATAAATAATAATTTTTAAGTCCTATTAAAATTAAAATAAATAAAATAAAAACAAATAAAATCCGGAGCGCCCTTATATCTGATTGGCTTGGAGGCCAGGGCTTTTGGGAGGAATGATTCCAAGTGCTCTTAGAAAGCTGCCACCACATTGGTTGGCATTGCAAATTGGCTGATCTTGAGAATGTTGAAGAGATCCTTGGTGTCCTGAGGGAGGCCTTGTTTCACCTTAATCTTGATCCAACCAAACACCTCCTCAATTGGGTTCAGAAATGGAGAATAGGGTGAGAGGAAGAGAAGTCTCATTGGACAATCAGCAAGGCAGTGGCTGGAGGAGTGGCTATTATTGTCAATGGGTGGGAACTCAGACACAACCAGATCTACTTTGTGAAGCCCACCATTATCAAGCACAACAATGTTGGTTGTGCCGCTATAATTTATCCAAAGGTACTCCTTGACAGCTCAGAGAAAATTAAGAAAGGTCCCGCTGTTATGAGAGCCTTTAATCATCTGGTATTAATCTAATCTGCAAGGACCAAGAAGCACAACCATTGAATAAGTCTGGGAACAGACAGCTGCATGATGGGCTATGCCGTCCTTGGACCCCTTCTTGACCCACCCATGCCTGGACCTGAGTAAGGAGGAAAACAACAATTTGTTGATATAGAAGAACTGGACATTCCCAGTCTCCTTTAGTGCCAGATATGTATTGGCATAAATGTGTTGATTATTGATGGTCTTTTCACTGTTCCTATTGTACAGAGAAACTCCAAGCATCTTCCACAAGAAGCCCAAATCAACCATAGTTTTGTAGACAAGGGTTTTGGAAACAGAAAGCCCAAACTCTGTGGTGAGCATTGATTGGACAGCAAGTGTGTCCAGGTGGCAATCCCTGGCTACCCACTGCTTGATTGCGTTGATATGTACGGGCTGAAGGATTTTTGGCTGTCTTTTTGCCTTGGTGGATTTGGCAATTTGCCCGGTATTGCCATACTTGGTGTTGATGTCAGCAATGTACCTGGCTGTGACACCAAATTGGGACGCAATATCCTTAACCGCCATTCCCCCGTTTAAGCAGTTGAGGAGAGCTTCACGCTCACTATCTGTCAACTGACGCCGGCCCTTGATAGGTACCACGGCATCCTGGCTACCAGGCTCAACACAGGGGATTGGGACCTTTGTGTAGAAGGTGGGATCACGCTTGCTTGCAGTGGCGCCGTCAATGGTGGCATATGACACAGGCACAGGTGGCTCATCAGTTGTGGCCAATGGCTCATAGGTGGTGTCAAAGACGCGGGGGCAGAAAGTAGCAACTCTTGGGTCAAGAGTGCGGGGCCGGGTGACAACTGGGTACACAGTGGAGGTGTAAGTAACCTCAGTGTTCCCAGTGACCCTGGTGTAGGAGACTTTGGTAGAAGGCCTTGAAAGTGGCTTCTGCCTGGGATTCAAGCTGGTAGTTCTGGCTTGGGATGCAGGAGGTGGTTGGCTGGCAACAACACCTTGGGAGGCCTGTGTATTGGCATGACTCCCCTCAAGTTGGGTTCAGAGTCTGTTCTTGGACCCTCTGGGATGCCCTTGTGGACAGGCTGGCCCGCAGGCTGGTGCAGGAGCAGGTTGAGAATGCAATTGATGGTCCATAAAAATAAAATAAAAATATATTTAAGATTAAACATGTATTTATTTGGAGTTATTGGTTTAGTTGTGGGTAGTTATTTTCTCTTGAGTTAGCCTTGAATAGTAGCAGAGTTTCTATATCCATGATTTGAAGTGAATAATATTGTATACTTTCTGGGTTTGGATGATTTTAAAGTTTAATCACTTTTTATGTCTAATTATGGTTATCAATATTGAATTTTTAGTTTGATTTTTGTTGTGGTGGAGCTTCTTGATTTGGGTTGATGTTTCCTAGTGTGCTTAGTGTACATTAAATTTGAATTCCAGTTACTGCAATTAATATCTGAGTTTACTAGTGGCATTCAAAAGTGATTTGAAATTTGGTTCTTGGATTTGACAATCCCATAATTTCAAATAACATAGTAAACTTAATGAAAATGGTTGATGGATTTGAACGCTTCAAATCTGATTCCAGTTAATTCATTTTGTCCATAGGAAATATGCATCTTGACTTGAACTTTGCAAAGCGTCTATGAGTTCCCGCATTTTCAAATATTCAAATAAATACTCACAAAAATCAATTTAATTAAAAAAGGCCATCCTGCAAAAGTGATTCAAAATTTGGACCAAGGATTTGACAATCCCGCATTTTTACATTCAGGTTCTGAATTTACAGTACATTCAATTTGGATTCCAGTTACCACAATTAATATCTGAGTTTACTAGTGACATTCAAAAGTGATTTGAAATTTGGTTCTTGGATTTGACAATCCTGCAATTTCAAAAAACATAGTAGACTTAATGTAAATAGTTGATGGATTTGAACACTTCAAATCTGATTCCAGTTAATTCATTTTGTCCATTGGAAATATGCAGTTTGACTTAAACTTTTTCAAAGTGTCTATGAGTTCCTGCATTTTTAAAAATCCAAATAAAAATACAAAGAGTTAAATTTAATTAAAAAAAGGCTATCCCGCAAAAGTGATTTGAAATTTGGACCAAGGATTTGACAATCCCACATTTTTACGTTCAGGCTCTGAATTTACAGTACTTGAGAGTCCTAATTTATAACTTTACTTTTTGAAAAGCTAATTAGATTGAACTTCACTGCTATAAAATAAAATGAGAGCTTTAATTTTTTTAAACATTACTTTTATAGGAAATAGTTTCTTTATTTTGTACTTTTTTTATTGTTGCAAAGTAAAAAAATACATATAAAAAATTAAAGTTGGATCAATTTGACTGAAAATCAGTCAACAAAAAAAATCTGATGAAATATCTTCCTGACCCAAATTTTAAGGCTATTAATTGCCCTAAATGTTAAAAAAATGAGAATTTGAGATTAAACATAAAAAACGGGTTTGATGATTTTAATGTTATCATGTACAAGAAGTGAGTTGTAACTAGACCCACTATTAAAGTAGAAAATTTAAATTCCAACTTCAAAGACTTCAAAATTAGATCAAATAACTTAAACAGGTTTTTGAAGAAAATAACTACAAAAACTGTTATGACTTTGTCAGAAATTCAAAGGCTGTGGTTTTATCATCTACCAAGATGATATCCTAAGTATTCTAACATTAGAAAAGTACATAAAAACCTGTGACTTTGATGTAACCTGCATTCCAGAAGAATTTATTGTAGTCATCAGAAGTAACAAGTCTGACAGGGCCCACGGTCAGAGGAAATGTGAAATTTCTTTTTTATTGCTGGATAAAGGTTCATAGTTGTGACTTTATATTTTACTATTGGGATTTACTGTGAGAAAGAGGGGCTAAACTAGCTAAGTTTGACTCTCATTCTGGGAGAACAACCCACCAGGATGCTACTCATTGGGCAAATGAGATAGCTGCTCAAAAACAAGACCAGAGGAAAAAATTTGGGCTGACTTGAAGAAAAAAGGTGTTCAAACCCATTATGATCATACCTGACAAAAACCAAGGAATACAACTGCATGAGATGAGATCCTCTTGATAACTCTCTGACTCCAGGAAAGGCTCAGGGGGCTGGGAGGGGGTCAAGAACAGTATAAAACTATTGAAAGACATAAGAGATGAGGCAGGAGGTGTCACAGTACTTCTCATAACGCCTAGTATTGCTCATTTGAATTTCAAAACCAGCAAGTCAGGTAAACAGTTAACCAAGTTGATGGATTTAAACTAAATAGTTGATTGGAAATGGGTCTTTGTGGCTCTGGTTTGTCAGCGTAATTTGATAACCCCATGTAAGTTGCCACTGATAAATAGACATAATCTGATAGTCACTCAATAAAACCTTGTTTATCAGAATGGTTGATAGAAAATAATCACTCAAGGGTTTTTTGCGTGCTGGACAAAGTATGTGTTGGATAATGGAGACAGAATAGAAGCCATGGATCCAGGTGATATTGCTTAGTTGTCAAATTTGGTACATATTGAAAAACTTTCACTGTTCAACTCTAAGAGTTGATTCCTTCCTAAATTACTCAATAAACCAAATTATCTCCTGGTCTAACTTTATTTTAAAATGCATCTGTTAGTTGGTCTACTCTGCTACATTCCGTATAACTTGATCCTGAGCTGTATTATTACTGTAAATTCAGAACCTGAACGTAAAAATGCGGGATTGTCAAATCCTTAGCCCAAATTTCAAATCACTTTTGTGGGATAGCCTTTTTTTAATTAAATTGAATTCTTTGTATTTTTATTTGAATTTTTAAAAATGCAGGAACTCATAGACACTTTGCAAAGTTTAAGTCAAACTGCATATTTCCAATGGACAAAATGAATTAACTGGAATCAGATTTGAAGTGTTCAAATCCATCAACTATTTACATTAAGTCTACTATGTTTTTTGAAATTGCAGGATTGTCAAATCCAAGAACCAAATTTCAAATCACTTTTGAATGTCACTAGTAAACTCAGATATTAATTGCAGGAAATGGAATCCAAATTGAATGTACAGTAAGAAACTAGGACAAATCAACCCAAATCAAGAAGCTCCACTCTGGATAAAATCAAATGAAAAATCCAATCTCAACAACCATGTTTAGACATGAAATTAATTGAAATGTAAAATTGTCTTAGCTGAAAATGATGCAATATTCTGCACTCCAAACCTATACAGTAGTTTTAAAAGCTATGGCAACAACCAAAAATACCTCAGATTTAAACAAAATGATTTCAGATTTAAGCAAAATCCAACTATCAGGTTAAAATATACACTCTGTTAGCAGGGATTTTTGGCGTTAATGGGCAAAATGAGTCAACACAGCAAAGAAGTGCTCATGTGCAAAGCAAAACCATTCAAAATATAATCCAAAATACATGGATTCACAAACAAAATGATGTGAGTTGACTTTTGGTGTACATATGTTTACTATGTGAATCAGTGACAAAATACACCCAATCAAGGTGTGTCAAAACTCAATCCAAAAACAAAACACAATAGCAACTCACAATGTAAACAAAATCACTCACTCAATGTGTACAATGGATTGTAATCAAGAATGATACCAAGGTATCTAAAATAGGGCACACAATATGAAACATAAATTTTAAAAATATTGTGTTGGGTGCTTAATTTGGCGTAAAATCTGAGAAAATGGGTGGAAATTATTTCAGGTATTCTAAAATGGGAGTTGTAAACCAGAAACAACTAATTAAGAAATAAAAAATCTACAATTGGTATATTGGGTGGGGAAAACTCTAATTAAATATCCATATTCAGATAAAAAGCAAAAATTAAAATTAGGGAGTAACTTAATTGAAATTTATTTAATATTTTATTGAATTTTAAAATGGAAGGAGCACAGCAACAGACTACCATTGCACCCATTGTGCGCCGCAGTTGCAGTTGTCCCCGCAGGCCAAAGAACAGAGTTAGTGCAACACAAATGCCTACTCAGGAAGGAGTTGGGAGAGGAGAGTTTGATAGTGACGCTTCACTGACACAGCTGGTTCAAGGAGCACAAACTGCTAGGGTGCAGAGCATAAACCCTTGGGTCCCCAAGCTGACCCAGAAGCCCACCAAGGTTACCTTCACCAAGAAAGTTAGAGACAAGGAGGTAGAACTTACTTTGTATGTGTTTGATGTTGTGTACCGGCAAGAGTTAGTCCCGTCAGCCATGCTGGAGAAGGTGAAGCCTGTACTTAAAACTAGCTACAAGCTCTACATCAGTGATGGTAATCAGGAGGACAACAATGAGCCCAATTTCTATCAAACTGATGAGGTACAACTAGTGCTCAAGAAAGTTGCAGCCTTCTACAACAAGGTACCCATGCCCTGTGCTGTGCCCAATGCCAACAAGTCAATCTCCACCTCTGAAAAGCCCGCTTACAAGCACATTCCTGACATTAAGAGCATCTTCTTTCTACGGCTCATGCGGGAATCTGGTGACTACAAGGCAGCTGCGGTCATTGTTGGGGTGGATCCCAAGTATGCCTCCAAGACATTAAACCGATTCATTAACACAGGTCAAGTCCTTGCTGTGGAGAAATCTTTGCGCGTTTCTACCATGCTCACCAAGGAGTACAAATAGGCAATCTGCCAGTGGATCTCCCGGGACTGCCATCTTGAACTGGCAAATATACAGGCCATGGTCAAGTCCACTTTTGGTGTTGAGGCTTTGATTTCCTTTTACTACCATCTGCTAAAGGGGATGTGCTTTTTCTGGAAAAAGCTTGGGGTATCTCTGTACAATTGGAATAGCCCAACCAAAATCAAGACCCAGAAAAACTATACAGAGGCGTACACTGCCCTAAAAAACAAGGGGACAGTCAAATTTTACTATATTGACAAATTGGCATTTGCCTTATTGATGTGCAATGAGTATGGCTATGTCCCAAAAGGCTCCAATGACGGGGTGGCTTGGCGTGCTGCAGTCTGCGCCACAGCCTATTTGATGGTGGCTCTCCTCGGTGAAAAGGGGGTCAAGCTCTACCAAATGATATTGGGTTTGCATAACAGCAGGACCTTTCTATCATTCCTCCAATTGGTCCAGGAGCACCTGAGGCGCACGAGCCTGGGCTTCACCAATGTCATTGGTTTGGACAATGTTAGTCTCCACAAGGTGGTGGATATTATTGCTGAATTCCCAATGATTGACACCAGCATTGTAGTGGCCCCCCAGCATTTGACCACGGCAAATTTGCGCCTTCTCTTCCTCCCTGCTTATTTGCCATTTCTAAATCCCATCAAGAAAGTTTTTGGGTGGCTCAAGCAAGTTGTAAAGCAAGGAACCCCAACTGGGACCGAGGACCTGTTTGATTTGCTGCAGGCCAGGATCCACACCCTACCAGCTGAGACCGTGGCCAAATTCTATGGCCACACTGATTTGTTCATCCCTGCATGCCTAGCCAAACAGCAAATCAATTAAAGGCTTAGTGTGTCCAACTTTTTTTATATTCTCTAATTTACTATTCAAGATTTATTAATATTCATTTTATATTTAGATGTTTCCAAGCCCGTAATCACCTTCACCAGGACCATCAATGAAGGTCAGTAATTTATATATAATCATTTTTATTATGGCATCTAAGGTTATCCCAAACGCTTGATAATGGATTACACAAATGCATTAATATCACTTTTGGAATATAAATATAGAAATCAAATTAAAAAAATTAAATTTAAAGTGTACAAATTAGAAGTTGATTTTATTGATATATAATATTATGCTTTTATGATGACCTTCTTTGGGAATTATTTTGCAAAACTGGTTTGCTAAAATAAGAATTATAAAATTTATTATAATAAAAATAATATGAATTGTAATGAAATTTATTAGAGGAGAGAATCTATTGCAAACACCTGTAGTGAGTTCTTTGGTATGTACCCACCCGGCAATGGAGGTGGCGCACAACCTCCACTGCCACACCATAGACAGTGGATACACCCTTATTAAAAAACTCCCGCCTGCTGGTGAAGGGGAGTAGGGTTAGGTGGGAGTGAAGCAGCAGCTTCTCAGGAGGGGCTGCAAACCCGTAGATTCCAGCCAGGACCAGGGCATCCTGGATCACATGATCCACTGAGTCATATCCAGGGGGGACCTTCTTCCCGTCCAGGGAGAGACTGGCCTTGTCAACCCCAAGAAGGACCCTGTCTAGGTCCTCTACACTGGCACTCATCCCAAAGAAGAAAAGATACCCAAGGTAAACAACAAGGTGAAACATTTGTCCAGCAAAGGCTTCTGTAAACTTGCACAATTTGTTGTATACAGCGCTAATATTCTTTTTGTGCTTGGTTTTGGCAAAGGTCAGCTCCATAGCTGCAGGGACCCCCATCTTGTTGAAACTCCAGGCCAGCCCAAAGTCTGCCAGGAGGATTTTGGTTTTCTTGATGGCTGTTGCAGACGCAACAGCCAATTTTCCCACCATGTGCCCAAAGTTCTCAAGCAGGTAAGACAGGGTGTGCTCCACCGGGAAGCAGAAGCAAGCAGCTGCATGAGCCCAGCCCATCTCTGGTACATTCTTGAATGGGAGCGTCTCCAGGACGTCCCAAACAAGCTCAATGGAGTTTACACAGTAAACTCCATTGAGGGATACCGGGTCCAGACAGACCAGTTGGGCATCCTTGTAGGCAGTAACTGCCCACTCAGATGCCCCCTCAGAATGTGTAAGTCCAGTCAACGCCTCCTACAACATTGGAAAGAACCCGTGGACCCTGTCTTTGAGCTCCTGCAAGACAGGGGGGACAGAAAGAGCTGTTTGGCCACTTGAATGGCAAAATTCAAATAAGAGGTGGGGGTAACAAAAGGGACCAGGACCCGAAGGAGTTCACCATTGATGTTTTCTAGAAAAAAAGATAAGTATCTTAGAATTTTTATTAATTATAATTTTTTAGGTTACCTTCACAAGTTTCCTCCTTGCTGGAAGCTTCAGCAGGCTTTGCCATTCTTGGCGCAAGCAATTGTGCTGGTAATTCATTGTCCATGGTTCTTGCGCACTTTGCAGGTTTGAGATATGCATACATTTCAGGGTCATCAACCCAGACAGACGGTGCAGAGAGGGCAAATGATTTGAACCAGAGACCCTCAACTACTGTTTTTTGAACGTTAAGAAGATGCTCAATTGTCTTCTTGGGGGTGTCTGATATTTTGGTCATGAGTGACTTGGCGGACACCTTTTCAATTTTCTTGCCCTTGAGGACAGAAGACTTCAATTTGGCTTTGAACTTGCAGTCAATTTCTTTGATCTCTGCAATTGCAGAGTCAAGGTCTTTTAGAAGTTTTTTCAATTCTCTCATTGATTTTTTACTAACCTTTTCATGTGTTTTTATAGCTTTCACCCCAATAAACTATATGTTATTCTGATACTATTGCCTCTTTGTTTATTCCTGTTTGTTTTCCCTTTTACTACATTATCCCATCTTTTTACCCATTGTGTATATGTTTTACGCTCATCTCAATATGTGTTGTTGGCTTTGTTTCCTTAATTGCCATATTATTTTCAGTACCCAAACACATCCCCTTGTGAAAATATTAACAACAATTTGGTGATCAACTAAATTTGAATTAGAAAATTATGGTGCTAACTGTTTTTAGATAAAGTTGTTACTGATCCAAATTCAAAACCTTAATGATAAACTTTAAGCCAATCAGGAGCCAAGTGATAAAGTGATTGTTGTGACATAAAGGGTCATTGAATAATTCTTTGATGCATGTGTGCTAATTAATATGATTGGCTGGATGTTTTGCCATTGTACGCCATTACCGCTGTGGCAAGTTGTTGGTGGACTAGTGCCCAATCAGCTGCTGGGTTAGCACTAGTCCATTAACAACTTGCCACAGCGGCAATGGCGTACAATGGCAAAACATCCAGTCAATCATATTAATTAGCACACATGCATCAAAGAATTATTGAATGACCCTTTATGTCACAACAATCACTTTATCACTTGGCTCCTGATTGGCTTAAAGTTTATCATTAAGGTTTGAATTTGGATCAGTAACAACTTTATCTAAATACAATTAACCTATATTTTTCTAATTCAAATTTAGTTGATCATCAAATTGTTGTTAATATTTTCACAGGGGGATGTGTTTGGGTACTAAAAATAACTTTGTTCAGGATCTAGATACACAACATAGTAAATATATGATTTTATAGAAATAAGCTGACATAAAGAATATAGCCAACTATAAAAAAAGAGAACATGAACAATTGAAATTCAAAATAAAGATAATATAAATAGAAAATGTTTGGTGACAGGGGTTTATTGGGGCGGGGAAGAGTGATGCCTAGTAGGCAGAATGATTCAGGAATGAAGACGTTGAGGTGGTGCTGGCCTGGGGGTCTGGGATTGGGCGGGTGGAGCTGGAAGGTGGGGGTGGTGGTGGCAGGGGTAGAGGTAGGAGGATTGCGTGTGATGGCTGCCATATAACACTTGTCATATTCCTTGTCTGTCATTGGCTGGATGGGCTGGTAGGTGTCAGTGGCATGAGGTGGGAGGCACTTGTTCTTCTGTGATTGTTTGCCCATGTCCACATGGAAGACAATTTGGGCAAACAAGTCAGCCACCATTTGGCAGCCAAAAAGAGAACTGTGGTCAAGGACCCCAAGATAGAGGTCGTTGAAAGCCTGAGGGTGGCGCTCCCAGAGTGTATCTCCAATATTAAAGAACAAAACATCAGCCAGATGGACGTCAGCGTGACCAGCTGGGTACACAGAGGCCTGGTGCTTGTGCTCCTGGATGGCCTCAAGGGCGGTGGAGCTACCCTCCATCTGGTGGCTCAAGAAAACCCGGTACTTAGAATTTGAGCCATCCCAGGAGTCAAGTAATCCACTGAGGATGTGGCCGTATGAGTAGCCATCAATGAAATCAGGGGTTTTCTAATAGTAGACAAAACCCTTGGCTGAAACAGCCTGAAACACACCAATAAATGTCCTCTTCTTGACCTTCTTCCTTCCATTCTTGGTGGCGGCTTTTCCTTGCTTGCCATAATTGTCAAACACAATCAATGACTTATAATAAGAGATGAACATGACATCATCTGACAAACTTGTCAGGCATTGAACCAGGATTGATTTGATGTCAAGATCATACAGGGAATCCTCAGCACCATCCCATTGGTTACCGGCAAAATTTGTAAGAACCTGTATGGAAGCCACCTTTCCGTGCATCCAGAGCTGCACCATGCGCTCAGAGAGCCATATGTTATGGTGCACGAGCTGTTTGCGGACCTGGGTCAGGGGAAGCTTGGGGTCCCGCTGCAAGAGATCAAGCATGATTGGGTATGCCTCATTGATTTGGGACTCAGGGGCCTTTTTGGCTTCTTGGCTGTCCCAATCAGATCCCCCCTGTTCATTAGATTGTTGAACTCCCGCATTACGGTGGCTTGGATGAATTGCAACTGGGCAGCAATCTGGTCCCATGATAGACCCTGTAGGTTCAGTGCCACAATTTCCTGAAGAATTTGGACAGTGATGATTTGTTGCTTGGGGCGCTGGGCTGCGGGAGCTGAAGACTGATTGGCTGAGGGGGGGAGGTTGGGCGGTGGAAGGAAGTTGTTCCAAATCAAGGTTGTCATCCTGATTGGTTGGTTGACTGGCAGCTTGTGCAGGGGTGGGTATGGGAGCAGGGGCAGAGCTAGACACTAAGTGACTACTGAACAAGTCAAAGCCATATGGGTTGGGGGACAGTAACAGGTCAGCTTCCTTGTTACCTGCCTCAAAGGCTTGGGTATAAACATGTGCTTCCACGTTCTGAGCCTTGCCTCCATTAAAGCTGGCTTGGCTGCTGGCGCCGTTGAAGATGTTGCTGTTGAAAACCATTGTAAAAAAACCTAGGATAAAATCACTAAAAGTAGAAATTTTAAAAATTAATGATTTATTTTTATTGTAATCTCAAGTCCATATTTGGAAGGTTCTCAAAACCATTCTATACAAATCAGGAGCCATGAAAATAAATAAAATGCCTCTGTTCCTAAATTGGATAGCTGTTGATTGGCTGTTAAATTGATAGTTTTCTATTTTAGGCTGCTCATACTACACATCTTGTGTGACTTCATTTCATTTTGTGCTTGTGGAATCTTGCTTCTAGATTGCTCTAATTTTGTTTCACTTTAGTCCTTCTGTTGGTGCCTCATATGAATCCTGCTGGGATTATAATATACTCTGGAATAGCATCCATCCATTTCACTTGTTGTGTCAGTTCATTTTGTTTGTGGTTTGAACTACACCGCTTGATGTTTTGATAAGGAGCACCTTTTGGGGAAGCTTCAAATATAGAAATGTGGAAGGAGAGAAGTAGATTTTATTGGATAATACTTTAGGCTTATATAGCTTTAGCTGTGATGGGGATATTAGTTGGACCAAACCTAGGGGCTGGTCATGTGCTGGATAGGTTCAAGCCGTTGGATACCTGGACAGTCATGTGATATTGATTTGTTGCCATTTCCGGTATGTCAAATGGTATATTAGAAAGGCAGAAATTGGGCAATGACTGGATGTTAAGTGTGATGGCAGTAACCAGAATACCTGTACATCCAGACCCTCGACACACCCCTCCCTTAAGGGGTTACTCGGGTACATCAGGAGGGGGATTTGTCTTGATGGCTGCCGCCTGATGTTCCTGGAGTTGTTTACTAGTGGGCACCAACTGGGTTGAGTGTTCTCCTTTGCTAGGGTGGAGACAGGTTCTGTGATATTTCTTGATAATTGGGTTCTTGGAACTTTGGAATTTTACTAGGTAAGTGTTGTGCTCTGGCCTGTATTTGATGACTCTTCCTGGTCCCCTGTGTACTGAGTCTAGTTTCTTTCTGTTTCCAGCTAGAATCCAGACAGGGGAGTTGATGGGAAGTGGTTTCTCTGCGGAGGTTACCTTTTGTGTTTTGAGCCTCTTTATTTCTGCTATTTTAGCTGTGAGGCGGATGTGTTGTAGATTTGGTACTTGTTCTACTGTGGGGGGGTTTCCCTAGGGGAATCTTTATGTAGGGCTGTTTGTTGCGGGTGATTATTTCCGGTTTGTACCCGTAGGTTAACTCAAACGGTGAATAGCCTGTCCCTTGGTTGGTGCAGACTCAGGATACTAATAATGCATGCTTCATGTATAGTGTCCATGTGTCTTTGGCTTTGCCATCCATTATATTCTCTAGGGTCCTGATGAGGCTGCCGTTTAGGCGTTCCACTCTACTGTTGGCCTGTGGCCTGTATGGAGAGGTGGTGGAGTGTTTAATGTTTTTGGATTTCAAGTTGTCATTAACTACATGCCCTGATAACTCTGTTGCTCCATCAGTTACAATGTAGTCTAGAGTGCCATAGTCAGCTATGATTGCTTTGTTAATGAAACAGTTGATGGTCCCTGCTTTGTGGTCCTTTGTTGCCCAGCAGATGAGCCAGCGTGTTGCAAAGTTGATAGCTACAATTAAGAAACAAAAGTTTGTCTTTGTTTCTGGGAAGAGGCCCACTACGTCTAGCCCCCAAACCTTAAATGGTTCAGGGTCTGGTACTGGGTTGACCGTTGGCTGGGGAGCCTTTGTACTGGTATATTTCTTGCACACTGTGCACTTCTTTAGAACATCAAATATATCCTGTTTGAGGTTGGTCCACCATACAATCTCTTTTAGTGTGAGATATAGGTTGTTGGCCTTTGTATGGCCTAACAGGTGGTGATATCTTAGTATGGTGTCAACTCTTTGTGCGAGTGGGATGTATGGGATATGTTTGTCCTTGATAATTTGGTATACTGTGCCATTGGATACATGGAATTACTTTTTGTTTCTTACTAATGTATTGTGGGTCAGTTGGTGTGTTGAGGGGTCTTTCCCTTTGGTTTTATACTCAGTTTTGTACAGGTTTGGCCAGTCAGGGTCCAGGTGGTCAGGGTGATCCTCTCTAGGCTGACATAGTCTAGAGAGAGCATCAGCTGTGACCAGCTCTGCCCCCTTTTTGTACTGGATGTCCAGGTTAAGCTGTTCCAGCAAGGACATCCATTTGGCTTGCTGCTGTGCGAGTGCGTTTTGAGTTTTGAAATAGATTAAGGATTTATGGTCAGTTAGTACTCTGACGTTTAAATGCCCTTCCAGATAACATCTCCATTTCTTGCAAGTGTGGTATATTGCCAGTAATTCCTTATCATGTATTGGGTATCTCTGCTAAGTATTGGTTAATTTTCTGCTTTTGTAACATACTGGCAGGAAGTCTTGCTGCCCTGGCTGGCAGATGTGCAGGACTGCACCAATGGCGGTATTGCTGGCATCTGACTCAAGCTCGTAGCACCCGTTATTATTAGGGTATTTCAAGATTGGTGCTTCAATCAGAGCTTGTTTTAATAAATGGAAATTCTTGTCACATTCTGGAGTCCAGATGAATTTCTTTTTGGCATTACCCTTGGTTAAGTCATTGATTGGTGCAGTGAGTTTTCTGCAGTCTTTGATATACTTCCTTAGGTAAGCTACCATACCGAGAAAACATCTTACTTGTTTCACAGAGGTGGGGCGTTGCATGTTATTTATGGCTTTAATTTTATCTGGGTCTGCTTTGATGCCACCGTCAGAGACAATTTGGCCCAAGAACAGGAGTTCCTTTTCCATAAATTGGCACTTACTAGGCTTAGTGTATAGTTTGTGCTTTGCAAGTCAATTGAGTGTCTTGCGGACATGCATGAGGTGTTCCTCTTTTGTTTTTGAAAATATGATGATGTTGTCAAGGTAACATAATGTGTTTGAGAGCCTGTTTAGCGCCTGGTTCATCATGGTGACAAATGTTGCTGGGATGTTTGTCATCCCAAAATTCATTACTTTACATTCAAACAACCCAAATTGCGTGCGGAACGCGGTCTTTGGTATGTCTTTCTCTTTGACTTTGACTTGATTGTAACCAGATGTGAGGTCAATCTTTGAGAAAAATTTTGCTCCAGAGAGTCTTGCAAATAGGTCTTCTATAAGTGGAAGAGGGTATTTATTCTTTACTGTACTTGCGTTTAGTGCTCTGTAGTCAGTAACTAAGCAAAGAGATCCTTCTTTCTTCTTTACAAAGAAGACCGCTGCCCCCATGGGGATTCAGACGGGCGAATGAATCCTTTGGCTAGATTGTCCTCAATATGAGCTTTAAGTGTTTGAGTCTCCATGGGGGAGAGTCTGTATAGTGGTGCTGGCTTAGGCATGGCCTTGCATAGGTTGATGCCATGCTTGACTTCCCGCTTGGGGGGGTAACTCTGTGAGTTCTTCCTTGAATACATGGGCGTATTTGTTTAGAAGTGCTGCAAGTTCTGGGCATTGGATCTTTTGTGTTTGTATATTGTTAAATTTGGAGTACCTCATTATGTGGAGGGTACTGTCTTTGGTTAGATGTTCAGAGTCATCTTGATTTATGACTTGGACAAATACTGTGTCTCGTAGAATGAGATCATTGGGTTCTTTGAGGATGTTGAAGTTGACTCCATTGTGTTTAATGGTCATGGTTTTTGTTTTCCAACATACGCTGGGATTCACACGGGTGAACCAGTCCATGCCTGCTACAATGTTGTAGTTTATGTTGTTCATGACAAGTCCTTTTATGGACGTTTGGATGCCTTGGAGGTCAATTCTGAAGGGAGTTGTTTTGCCTTTGAGTAGAACTTTTGACTTGTCTGCCATTTTGGCGTACTTGAAGTTGGATTTGACAACTGGTATTTTATATTTGGTTACAAATGGTTTACTAACCATTGTGTGTTGTGCACCAGAGTCAAATAAAATTTTATGAGTATGTGATTTGTAAGTGCATGGGTAGACAAGAAGTTGTGAGCGGTCTTTAATTTTTAAGTTCATAAAAATGGAGGACTGCGGGACACAGGGAATGCGGGTTGCAAAGTTTGTGCCTTGGTACAATTTCTTGTCAGTTTGGGGGGAGACAGGGGCACTTAGGCCTGTTCCCCCTCCTCTTTTCCCTGTTCCTCTGTTTTGAGACCTTTGAGGTCAGAGAATGTGGGGTCAGATTCATAGCGGGTTGCTACTTCAGCGTTGTTAACTTTGGCAGTGTCCTCTTTCTTGGGACGGGAGCGGTTTGCGCTTTGGCTGCATTCATTGCCATTATTAAAATTGGAGTTGCCGTTGGTATGATTGGTGTTTTGGCGTTTGTTGCCATTGGAGTTTTCTCTGCCATTGCCGTTTGAGGAGCGGTTGCCGTTGCATGCAGCATATTCCATGTTTGCGCGTTTTTCAGCGCGCTTGGCTTCTGCAATGAGCGCGTGCATGGAGGTATTTGCCTCTGGGCGGATGAGGGCAGCAACAGAGGGCTTCATTCTGTTGATGAATGATGCTCTAGTGTGTACGTTGTCAGCTTGTGCTGGGTTTTGGATCTTGCAATGTATTTCCTCAAATTTGTTAGCGTAAGCTGCAATAGTGGTCTTCTGAGGAAGATCACTGAGCTGTATTGCAATGTCTTGGAGAGATTTGGTGACGGGGAAATTGTGGGTGATGTCTGCTTTGAACTCTTCCCAGTTGTCAAGCTGGTTGTCCAGTTTGTGAGCCAACCCAGGTGGCAAACCAGTTAGCTGCGGCCTTGTATAGGCGCTTGCTGGCTTCCTGGACCCATTTTTCATGGGGGATGCGGCTGGCGCGGAGTTTGGCAGCTGAGTGGTCTAGCCAGTTGATGATGTTTTCTTTGTTTTTACCAAAGAACTTGTCAATACCAATGTATTTGGTGTTGGTAACTTCACCTGTGATAGGTGGTTGTGCGTTTGTTTGTGGTTGAAGAAAGTGACTGTACTGAATTATCTTGGCACATGCTTTGGGCATGACCAGACCTTTGAATATGGTGCATCCACTAGGAATATCTTTGTCAATGTTGTGGGCGTGGAAGTACGTTTTCCAGGTCTCCTGGGATGTGGCCTGGTTGAGTACATGAGCAAAGGTGGGCGGGTTTTGGTCAGTCATTTTCTCTTATCATGGGTGTGGTCAAAAACCGTAGTGCTACCAGTGATAAGGAGCGCCTTTTGGGAAAGCTTCAAATATAGAAATGTGAAAGGAGAGAAGTATATTTTATTGGATAATACTTTAGACTTATATAGCTTTAGCTGTGGCAGGGATATTAGTTGGACCAAACCTAGGGGCTGGTCATGTGCTGGATGGGTTCGAGTCATTGGATACCTGGACAGTCATGTGATATTGGTTTGTTGCCATTTCTGGTATGTCAAATGGTATATTGGAAAGGCACGAAATTGGGCAATGACTGGATGTTAAGTGTGATGGCGGTAACCAGAATACCCGTACATCCAGACCCTCGACAGTTTGATATAATTTTGTATAATGAGCTAGTAAAATTTTGTTTTTTGTTTGAAAGTTCATTTATTAACTGAATTTTTTTAAATTAATTGAATCCTGAATTTTGCGTGACTTGGATTTTGTTCAAATCTGAAATCATTTTGTTTAAATCTGAAGTATTTTTGGTTGTTGCCATAGCTTTTAAAACTACTGTATGGACTGTTGTCTGGCCATGCTGCCCAATACCTTTTTGGCTGTATGGCTCAAGCCTCCCATTGTCACAGTACCTGCTAAAAATTAGCGTCAAACCATAATCTCTAGACTAGCAAAACAGTCTGAAGGAATATTAAGATATAGCTAAGGAGCCAATATAGGAAGTAACTCTTTAAACTTGAAAATGTGATATCGATTGAGTTGGCACCCTGACTGATTTGAAATATGGAGGCTATTATAGTGAACTAACTATTGAAATATTAAAGAATTGAAGTAATGATACGGATATATCATGTTTTGATAGCTGCTAGAAAAAAAAGATGATGTTAAAGTAAAACTAAGAATTAAAGGGCTGTGATTTTTATAGGTGGAGGATGTGGTTTATGATTTGATAGACGCGAATTCAGTGGAAGTATCTCTGAAACGAGATATTTCATTGTTAGTTTAATGTGAAATCATTTCCTCAAACATAAAATAAAGGGAACACAGAGTGAAAATAAAGAAAAGGCTTGAAGATAAGTAGGCCAGGAGATCAACAAAGGCTGGATTTTCATGGGATTTGTTAGAATACTCAGCGACAACAATCCTTTTCAGTTCTATGAAATCTACCAAAATGCCGTCAATTGTGTCCGATAAAGGGTTATCGAGGAAAGTTTGCAGAGGTGCTCCAACTTGAACACGCTGCACCCTATTTTTTACACGAAGACTGATGCTTTCTCTTTCATTTGGTCGATTGGGCTTGGTTCTATTCATAAAACTTATGCCAAACCTGTCGCTGTAGTCAAGGTTTTTGTGCAGGGCTTGGGTTCCGCATGCAAGGGCTGATACACCCAAGAGCAGCTTCATTTGAGTAAACAGGAACTGAGAGAAGGATATGAGATTGGTTATTAAAATTGCTGTGGTAATGTCTTTAATCAATCGCACTGATATATATTTTTATGGATGATTCAGAATAAAAAGCTTCTTGAATTATAATGCTCCAAAGGCCAGGTGGCTAAAGGATAGTGGGTGTTTGAAAAGGCATATTTAAGAACATAATCATCATTGTTCTTAGGGGATGTAAAACGGCTATTCTGAATAATCATAAAATTCTAGTAGCCCCCAAATTAAGGTTTAGCTAAAGATTTATAGCTGTTCATTTCTAGACTCAAAATAATATATCCATGTTATATTTATATAAATCTTGTTGCTACAAGGAGAATGGTTTCTCCGCTATAGTTCAAGCTCCCAATTCTAAAAAATCAAATATAAATTAAATAAAAGTCTGTAATGTCAGCTCAAGTGCAATCAAGCTGCAAGGGATTGAATCGAATAGGCTAGCCATTTTTAAGGAAGATGGCCAAGCCAAAGGCTTGTTTTGACTCATCTTTATATGTAATCCCCTACAAGCACCTTTGAAAGCATGAATATTAAATTTGGTGGAGTGCGGCCTAACTTTTGTAGAAAGGACATTATAGGCTACATAGACTTTAATAAATATTATTTTAAAGCTTGATTTTTAAACTGTGATTTTATCCATTTTAAGAACCAAGCTCTTATTAAAGGGTGGTGGGGGAAGGGAATGAGGGATGTCATAGGGACTCGCCCAACATCATGATTTTACCCATGCAACCATATTAAAGAGGCTTAACTATGTAGATTACCCGACTCCAGAATGTGTGGATTAAAATTGGAAAAGAAGCAGTGCATTGTTTAAGATACTTTTATATCATTGGATGGTTAAACTCGATGCTGCGGATTAAATCAACCAAGGAAAAGAGAGCTTGGTCAGATTAAAGAGATACAATTCAAATTAATTGTATAAATGTTTAAGTAAAAGTTGTTTGGCTTGTAAATTTTAATTTGATTAGTTTCGAAGTGAAATAAAATAATATTCCACCCAGATGTATCACCTGATCCTTTTGCTGAAGATTGTTTCAGAGTTAAGCTTGCTTGCCATTACATCATCCGGATAAGAATGGCAGTGGAATAAACTGCCAATGATAAAATTAAGACTCATTATAAAGATTTTCATGAAAGTCAGAGTATCTAGATAAATTATTTAGCTGATTCCGATCAAAATGGCACTAAACACAAGAGCTTTAGCTGCTCTAGATGCTGAGATACAGAGTGAAGTGCTGGTATCAAGCTTGTGTTGTAATCAAAGACCCAGACTCAACATGATGAATTCAGGGCAGGAAGATATTCTGTCAATTATTTCTGTCGACTGAATTCCAGGCAAATTTGATCCATCTATAAGTTTCTTTATATATAAAACTTTTAATTTTACAATGCTTTAAAAAATTAGATACACTCTATTTACTAATAAAAGTTATGCTCCACATATGAATTATTTTATTTTAGTTTTTGTGTAAAAGAGGTATCAAAACCGCAGGCTCAACCCCCAGCAAGGTTCCAACCAAGGGGGTTCGTGACCTGCAATCCAATTATCCGGTCACCCAAAGCCAGACTAGGAAGTCAACTCAAATTACCAAATCCAACAACATGAACAGATGATGATCCTTCACGGTGGATACCTCAATTTGGCGCTTGACTCATTATCAGGATCAAGCCACCCCCTTCTTCCATCCAGTTGTGTGATCACCAATCTTGTTCCTACTATCCTTGATTCACATGAACTATATAATCATTATCTCTCAATAAAGATTATTATCTATCTTCTAAATATTTTTCCCCGTGTAACTCTGCTAAAACAGCACAGTTACAACATTGGTAGCACAGGTAGGCTCTCTATCCTACCTTATCTTGAAAAATTCTGCCTGTTGCCCGCACACACTGCAGCCAATGAATCCTTGACAGAATTATGTCTGGCCTCCCGCCCAACTGGACTCTGTATACTCCTGGTACCGAGATACCTGATGGTTTTGTTCTCTACCAAAACACGGTGATCCCGCTACCCGCCTTCAATGCCCTGTCCGCCCAAGGGTTCTTTCAGGCACCTTCCTTGATGCCGCAACCAGCTGACAAAACCACTATGCCCGCCTATGTTGCACAAAGTCTTTGCAGCGCTGCCTTAGAGCCCTTTGCCGGGGCCAACAACAACAATGCTGCCGCATGGATCTAGTCCGCCCAAAGCAAGCTGGCTCAGATGGAATGCCCACAGCAATTCTGGATCACAGAGATTTCCATTTGCCTGACCCATGACGCTGGCACCTGGTGTGACAAGTGGCACAAAGAGCACACTGATAATAACTGGGACACCTTTAAACAGGACTTCTTGGAGAGGTTTGTGCTTAAGAATACAGCGCTCATGATCATACGTCAAGTAAAGAACCTGACCCAGACAGGCACCGTTAAAGAACTCACCCGCGCCTACGAGGAACTCCGTCTCTGTGCCCCATCTGACATGGCCTTTGACACCCCAGCAACACACCTCATGTACTATGACGCCCTCAAGTCACACATGATGAGACATGTGAACCTGGACCAGGTAACCAACCTGCAAAGCCTGTACCGTGAAGCGGAAAAAGTGGAACAAACATCCAACGCTCAACACAAGGCACAGACTGGGAAATGAGAAAGGCCCAAGGACTACCATCCAAGCAGGCGCTCCTCTCGACCACCTCCTGGAGGCAACAGCAACAACAACCACAAACCCACGGGTTTGAATGGGAATGGAAATAACGGACAGTCAAATTGTACCCATTTCTGTGTCACCGCCACCCAAGGCAACCAAGATGAGGGAAAAGCCCAGGGAGAGCACTAAGCAAGCCAAGCTCTCCCCACGCAACTCCTGACTTGCCAAACAATGAATACCAACCCGAGGATGTGGATCAATGTCCAATGATCCAAGTACCCTAGGAAGACCCAGTACTATACACCATCACCAGACATCCCAATAAATTGACATCTTACCCTTTCTGCTTTTGCAGTTACACAGGCTCAGCACTCCTGGACTTGGGCGCAGATCAAACTTTAGTAAACAGCAGCTTTGTGGATAAATTCAAGCTGGCCACTAATCCTTTGTGGATTAAAAATGTGGTCCTGGTTGATGAACACCACATTGCCGTGACAAAGGAAACTGCTCCCTTCTCCGTCATGCTTGAGAACCTCCACTCCACCATCCAAGGTCCTGTCATTGACTTCCCTAAGTTTGACATTGTACTGGGACTAGACTGGTTACGGAAAAACAACCCCCATGTGGACTGGGCAACCTCAGTGTTGACCATCAAGCGTGAAGGTGTCAACCACCAGATCTACCCGGACTCTGTAGACCAACTCCTACGCAACCACGTCTTTGTACGCATCACAGAGACTTTGGACAAGAAAGAAAACCTGAAAGCAATTGACTGGGATTCCTGCCAGTATGAAATCATACACTTCAAGGACCACCAGGACACCTCCACGCCTCAAGATTGCAACATTGTGGCCCATCACCCAGAAATCTTTAAGGAAGCTCTACCCAGGTTGCCGCCTGAGAAACACATCCAGCATTCCATCCAACTCAAAGGAGCAGTACCTAAGGCACAACCCATCTATTGCCTCACTCCCAAACAAGGACAATGCCCTGCGTGCTTACCTCAAGGAAGCATTGAAGAAAGGACTTATCCGCCCCTCACAGTCTCCTTTTGGTGCTGCAGTATTCTTTGTGGCTAAAAAGGACGGTACCTTACGCCTGGTC
Organism: Entomophthora muscae; assembly: GCA_014839935.2. Classification (NCBI taxonomy): domain Eukaryota; kingdom Fungi; phylum Entomophthoromycota; class Entomophthoromycetes; order Entomophthorales; family Entomophthoraceae; genus Entomophthora; species Entomophthora muscae. The sequence continues at coordinate 44,658 of QTSX02005156.1, forward strand.
ACAGACTACCACGCCTTGAACAAAGTCACCATTAAGAATTGTTACCCATTGCCACTGATTGACAATCTCTTTGACGCCTTGGGAGGAGCCACTGTCTTCTCCAAGATTGATCTAACTGCAGGCTACAATCAGATTCAAATCAAGGAGGAAGACATCCCCAAGACAGCCTTCCACACCAAGTACAGTTCCTACAAATGTGTGGTACTCAACTTTGGCATGACCAATGCCCTGTCCACCTTTGTAACCTTCATGAACAAAGTGTTTGCGCCACACATAGGCAAACATGCCCTAGTGTACCTGGACAATATTATTGTCTACAGCCCCTAGGTGGAACAGCACCACAAAGACCTGGAGGAAGTCTTTGCAACCTTGGCACAGCACAAACTGTTGGCCAAGCCCTCCAAATGCCAGTTCTTCCGGGAGCAACTACCCTTCTTGGGACACATAGTCTCAAAAGACGGCATCAAACCTGACAGTCAAAAGATACAAGCCATCTGCAAGATGCCACCTCCCAAGGACAAATCAGAACTACACACCTTCTTGGGAATGGTGGCCTATGTACAATGCTTCATACCCAACTGTGGCGTCTTGACCACCCCCTTGTCCGCCATAACAGGCGCCAAGTCCAAGTTTGTATGGACCCCCCAACATGACCTCTGTTTTATACGTCTCAAAGAAAAGCTCACGACAGCGCCCATCTTACAATATCCCAAACAAGACGGAGAGTAACAGATGGAAACCAACACCTCAGATGCATCCATTGAGGGAGTACTACAAATTAAGAATAGTGATGGTGACTTCCTGCCTGTAGCCTACAAGTTGCGCAAACTGACAGATGGCAAGTGTCAATACCCAATCCACGACAAAGAACTGCTGGCCATTGTACACTGCCTAGTCAAATGGCGCTGTTACCTGGAACGGCAGGAAGAATTCACAGCACTAACCGATCACAAGTTGCTCATCTACTTCAAGACACAAGCAAACCTGTCACGCCGCCAAGCGCGGTGGATGGAAATATTAGAAAGGTTTAACATGCTCATCCAATATAAGCCCGGGGCCAAGCTTGCCATGGCAGACGCCCTGTCCCGCCTGTATGTCTGTGCTTCAAGAGGAGAGAATGGGCTCAACCCAGACTGGCCTCTCCTAGTGCTACGTACAAAAGACAAAGGGTTCCCTGCAGGCACAACCAATATCACCAAAGAAACGGTCATCAAGAATGAACACCTCTTTGCTGACGTATACAGGACTCTTCACAGAAAAATGTCGGATGGCACGACCATTCCCTACATCCCCACACATCAACGAGTTGATACTATTCTTTGCTATCACAGAGATCTTGGACATACTAAGAGCCAAAATCTATAAAAATTCCTAAAGCATAAAGCCTGGTGGCCAACCTTATACAGCAATGTCCAGGAAGTGTTAGAACAGTGCAAGGTCTGCAAAAAGTTTGCCAAAAGCGAAACCCCGCCTAAGTCTGTACTCCCCATTCAAACCCAACTACTGTTCAAAGTATGGGCTCTTGACATTGTGGGCCCCATGCCAGGAAAGCACAACAACAAAAAATACATCATCACAGCCATTGATTTTGCAACAAGGTGGCCAGTAGCCCAAGCGGTGAAGGCACACACCAGCAACAACATCCAACAATTCATTGGCAAGGAAATAATCAGCAGGTTTGGAAAGCCAGAACTCCTGATAACCAATGGAGGCAAAGAATTGACCTCTGAAGACACCAATGTGTACCTCGCCAAAAATGGGGTCAAACACACCGTCACAACACCATATCATCCACAGGCCAATGGACACGTAGAGCGGCTTAATGGTAGCCTCATGCAAGCCCTAGCCAAACTCACTGCTGGGAGACCTGAAGACTGGTATAAGCAGCTACCAACTTCATTACTTGTGTGCCAAACCCAAGTGAAAAGATCCACCGGGAAAAGCCCTTTTGAACTGGTATACAGCACACAGCCAAATATCATTCAAGCATTGACAGGACCCAAACTGGAAATTCCAAGTCAAGTCCCCCCTTGCTCAGATCCTCAAGTAGTAGAGGCCAACAACAAACAAGCAGCCAAAGAAAAGGAACACTTACAAAAGACTTTTTTTCTCATCTGCAATAGACATGAAGTCAGGGACAAAGTCTGGGTCATGAATGTTGACAAAAGCAAACTACAACCCGAGAAAGTAGGGCAAGCAATCATTCTTAAGGTAAACAACAATAACACTTACCTTGTGCAAGGGCTTGGAAAACACAAGCAAGACAAGAACTTACACCACAATCACCTACGGCCCTGCAAAGTAAGACAAAAACAACAAGAAACCACCCTGCCTGCCACCAAGCAACAACTGATTCAATATGGCGCCTGGGCTCCTGACAACCTGCCCCCAGAGGAGGCCGACCTTCAGCCGGGGAGGGGGGTGTCAAAACCGCAGGCTCAACCCCCCAGCAAGGTTCCAACCAAGCAGGTTTGTGACCCTCAATCCAATTATACGGTCACCCAAAGCCAGACTAGGAAGTCAACTTGAATTACCAAATCCAACAACATGAACAGATGATGATCCTTCACGGTGGATACCTCAATTTGGCGCTTGACTCATTATCAGGATCAAGCCACCCCCCTTTTCCATCCAGCTGTGTGATCACCAATCTTGTTCCTACTATCCTTGATTCACATGAACTATATAATCATTATCTCTCAATAAAGATTATTATCTATCTTCTAAATATTTTTCCCCGTGTAACTCTGCTAAAACAGCACAGTTACAACAGAGGCTTAATTTTAAGTACAGTAATTTTTAAACCTATTGAGATAAATAGAAAATCTTAGTCTAAAAAAATTCAACTCACTCTAAAAATATAATTGTAAAATAAGGAATTTATATTAAATCACAATAGATTTGTATCCACTTTGATTTTGTTTTTAGACTGAGTTGTATTTGTTTTTAGATTGAGATTTTTTGTTTATCTCAACAGATTTAAAATCTACTGTACTCATGCTCTGGGAGAACGGTGACTGGCTTGTAAACCAGGGACTTGCAAGGGGCAGCTTTGGATCCTTTGATAATTGGCTGCTGCTGTGGGCATTCAGGGCTATCTTTGTGAACATGTCAGCAACCTTCTGATGGGAGAAAGGCACAGTGTGGTTGTGAGTTGCACTAACCACCTAGTTGAAGGTTTTGGGCTTGAGCTCATGGATGTTGTCCCCAATGTTGAAGAACAACACATCACCCAGGTGAAGATCAGCATGCCCAGCAGGGAAAATCAAGACATTGTGGCCATCTGCTTGAATTTTTTAGGGGCCACTTCAGTGCACAACATTTGGTGGCTCAGGAAGATTTGGAATTTTGAGTTGGCCAAGCTCCAGGTGGCTAGCAGGTTGGAGAGAAATTTCCTGTACCAGTACTCATTGGTGTAACTGGTTGTAGTCCGGTAAAACACAGTCCCTTTTGGGGAAGCTGCCAGGAATCCACCAATTACAATCCCCTCTGTTTCCCTCTTTTTATCTACAGGGGTGTTCTTTTTTTCCCAAGATGCCATAGTCTTGGACTTGTGATGACAATTTATAGTAGGATATAAATATGACATTGTCCAAAATTGAGGACAGACGGCGGGTAATGGTAGCACCAATCACAGGGTTGTAGGGCAAATTGGAGCCACTATCCAACTCACCAGTTGGCCAATTGGTTAGGACCAGAACACTAAAAACAAGCCTGTGCATACATTGCTGTGCAGTGCAGCAGGCAATGAAGATACCATAGTGACCAAGTAGGCAACAGACCTCATTCAATTGGAGGTATGGGTCCTGCTGGAGGATGTCAACCATAATGGGATACACCTCCTTGATCTGGGATTTGATCTGCTTCTTTGGCTTCTTGGCCAGCCTGGTACCACCTCTTTTTAGAAGGGCTTGGAACTCACGCCTAACCACCACCTTGGTGAATTGAAGACAGGTGGCAATTTCTGCAAAATTCACGCCACTCTGCTTGAGGCTCACAATCTCCTCTATCACCTCATTGTTTACTAGGCGTTGTTTTTGGGGCCCACTTGGTAAGCTGATACCCAGATTAGGCAGGGCTTGATTTGATTGGTCTGAATTCTTGAGAAATGGTTGGATTGCGGTGGAGGGGGCCACAGATGCCCAGTCTTTAAAATGTGGCATAGGCTCAGGTTGGGCCTGATCTTGGGGTTCAGAATATTGGCTGTTGGAAAAGCCAGCCATGGATGGGCCTGGTGACACATACAACTCAACCTCCTCACAACTTGAGTTGAATTGGATATAGACAGGAGTCATTGTAGTTGCGCTCCCTTGATTGGCAGCCTGAGCTTGAAGTTGCTCTTGGTACTGCTCCTCAACAATATCAAAGTCCTCATCACTGGTATAAACTGTAAGGTCCAAAGGCTTGGGGTAAATTACTGTAGACTAAAGCCTCCAACCCAAGAATATTAATGCTTTTACGTATAAAAAGATATGTAAGGTTTGCAACAATAACTGCACTAAAGCTCCTAAAAGTTTATAGGAAGTAGAGTAAGGACTAAGACAATTGATTAAGCCTAAGAAAATGAAATAAAGACAAGTCTTAATGACTAAAGATTGGGTCAAAAAGTCAATTTCTAAGTCAGGGTAATGAACAGCACTAGCTGGCAGATTAAAGCTATCAACAATTAAATCATGTGTTCCACTATAAAAATTGCCTACTGATAAAAAATATAATCAAAGGGAATCATAGAACTAGAATTAGAAAAGAAAAGGAAACATAAGAAATAAATAAGATCTCTAAGAAAACACAAGCCACAAAACCTAACAAGTACCTGTTGGGGTGCTAGTCAAACAATCTCAACTTAAGTTAATACTGAGTAAAACTCAGGCTTTTTTATTCAAGTCTGGGCTTTGAGGTGATCAAAAGGGGAAGAAATCCTAACCAGGATTGGTTAGTTGGCCTGTGTGAAAGAGAGGCAACACATCTTGTGTTTAAACTGTTATAACTTGAAAAAGTCAAAAATGTAGAAAAGGTGCTGTAAAATATGCAGCCTGGGTGCTGATTTCTACAAATAGTTAGTCTAATACTTCTTTATCTTAATGCTATACCTGTTGTGGTATAGTGACAGCCTGGGTAAGGACATAAGAATATAAGAAGATAATAAGACAAAACTAGTGTTTATTGTGATAGTGTCACACTTATATAGTGGGAGACAGGGGAATTTCCACCAGGGGAAGGGAGGCACAGTAAGAATGACCTTCCTAATGGAGGAGAGTGGATTGGCACAGCAGAAATTCCCGCGCAAGAGAACAACCAGTTGTACACGGCTTTCCTTATGGAGGCATGATGCAATAACTTTGTTGTTCTATTATTAACCTTGAAAGTAAAGCCCATGTCTTATGCGCATTTGAAAGGCGCTTCAAACACCCATTTTAAGGGAGTTTTAAACGTCTTTATTCTTAGTAAAACCAGGATGCAATAAAGAAATTGAACAATTTTTCTGTTGCTCAATCCCTAGGTGGACAACTTAATGTCTAATCCATTCAGGATCTGCGACATTTTTCTCCACTGGATTAGACAACAGGGTTAAAAATAGCTGGCATCTCAAGGTGACAGCTATGGTGAACAGTCACTCCATAAGAGTCACAAGAAGAGTCCTGAAGAAAGTGCAAGTGGTAATTCCTAAGAGACCCAGGCCTACAAGGGCAGTGGAGGTGAATAAGGCCATTAAGAAGCAGGTAGTCTTGTATGATGTGGATGGCAGATATCTGGACTTGGGGATTCAGCTAGATCAGCTAATAGTTCCTCATCTGGCCTTAGTGGGCTAGACCCATTATTTGATGCATTGTTCCTAGCCTTGAGTGAGCCCAGGGAGGTGACAGGAACTGGGTTGCAAAAGGGTAACAGCATCCATTGGCAGTTTTCCATGCAAGCAGCAGAAGAGTACTTGAAGGCTCAGTTGAAGGATTTCCAATTTGAGGGCCAAGTGCTCTTGGTCTTGCAGCAGGGGACGGTATCCAGCATAATCAAGTCAGTCCTTTGCGCTTGGGCAACACCTGGGGTTACCAAGGCTCAACCAGTCAGTTGAAAAACCTCTGACAACTTTGAGAACATCTTTGGCGAGCCTTCCAGGAAGTGTTGAAGTCATACACAGTGGAGGGGACTGCTCATCTGGTACCAATGGTGATGGCTGGCAACCTTGTTCTTTGAGGAACCAACCACTGTGATACCAAGCGGGAGAAGAAAATGGGAGTCTTCCTTGAGTGGGCCTTGTCTGTATTCTACAGGGTGGGTGGTCAGGTCCCAGTAGAGTATGCCCTTCATGAGAGTCTTCTGTGGGACTGTATCTTCTTGGGGGTCGCCTTTCCTGTGGACATTGGAGTCAATTGTGTGTCTCACTTGGTGGGGGTTTGTTGCCCAATCCTTGGTCATCAGCTTTGCGTATCTGTAGGCAACCAGTTGTGTTTCTTGGCTGCCATTCAGGTGGTAGAACAGTTGGTGCAGTACTAGAAGAGTCTTTTCAGTCTCCAATAAACACCTTGTTCTTTTATTCTTATTCCTCATACTTTGGTGCAACACTATCACAAACAGGACAACAACCCATGGGATTTTTTAATTAGGCTTTTGTTTTTTTGGGTTATTGTCCTCATTGGGGCTTACTATTGGTCACTAGAAGCAGTATACATATACTGAGCGTGTACTCTAGTGATCAATTGCCCAGAATGGGGCTCCTTAAGGGTGTAGGAGTTGGGGCCAGTCTTCTGGATAACTTGAACTTGGCCTTGCCAAAAGGAGGCAAGTTTGGATTTGCAGCTGTACCCTCTATTGCTGAAGAAGTAGACTGAGTCTCCTATCAGGTAAGTGGGTAAGGTGGGGCGTTTGGATGCAGCTCATTCTAGGTCCTGCAACTTATTGTTTAAGTTTACAATGTAGGCCTCTGATTGCAAGCAAATAAGAGTTTGAACCAGCTTGTTGAGGTACACCTCTGTGGACACAGCCAGGCTGGGCTTTACCAAGGAATATAGTAAAGGGGGAAGCCCTGGTTGCCGGCCTTAGAGCAGTTGGAAGGGCGGCTTGCCAGTGGCACAAAGGTACCCAATGTTATATGCAAAGGTGGCCGCAGGCAGGAAGGTATCCCATTAAGTCTCATGTTGGTGACTGAGCTTCCAGAGTATCTGAACTAGGCTCCCATTAGTGTGCTCTACCATGCCATTTTTCTGTGGGTGATAAGGGGTGAATAGTGTCCCGCGAATTCCCATCAGTTGGTTGAGGCGGGGGATGATATAACTGGTGAAGTTGGTACCATTGTCTGTCAGCAGAATCTGGGGGCAACCATGTTTTTATATGATATTCTCTAGGATGAACGTGGCTGTCACCAGTGCAGATTGGTTGGGAATTACCTTGGCCTCTACCCATTTAGTCAGATGGTCAACAGCCACAATGATGAACTTATTGCAACTGTTGGTAGCTGGCAGGGGGCCCACTATGTCAATGGCTACAGTGTGGAAGGCGAACCCAGGGCATACAAGTCTGTGTTAGAACTTGGCAACCTTAGGCCTCTCAATGTTGCAGTCATGAAAGGTGGCTAGTGTATCTACTACATCAGTGTGCATTCCTTCCCAGAAGCAGTGCTGCTGTAGCAGGGCTAACATCTTCTGTATGCCACCATGACCAGTAGTCTTGTGAGAGGCCACCACTGAGTCCATGCATAGGGATGGGCATATGTAGGCTAGCCAAGAGTCTCCACAAAGCTTCAGGAGCTGTCCTTTGGAGACCTTGGTATTGACAGCTAACTTCTTGAGAGCCCTCTGTATCTCTACCGGCTCCTCTCCCCACAAAGAAGGATCTTCCATAAGCTTGTCATAGAGAATGTCAGCCATGGGGGATACTAAGGCAACAGTGGGAAGGCGGGAGAGACAGTCAGCATTCTGATGGGCTGCTCTGGCTTGATGAACAATTTTGTAGTCATAATCCTGAAGTTTAATGGCCCAACGCGCCAGAAGTCCTTCAGGGTCCTTGAGGGTCTTCAGCCATTTCAGGGAGGCATGGTCTGTTACAACCGTGAAATGTACCCCGTGGAGATAGACCCTGAATTTTTGGTAAGAGTATATCACAGCCAGGCACTCTTGTTCAGTGACAGTGTAGTTCCTCTTGTGGACATTAAGTGTACACAAGCAGTATCCAACAGGGTGTTCAAGTTCTTCAGAGTCCAGTTAGGAGAGGACACCCCCAATTGTAGTCAGGCTAGCATCTGTATAAACCACAAACAACTTGGAAAAGTTAGGGTAGGCCAGTACAGGGGCTGCAGTCAGTGTTCCCTTGAGAGCATCAAAGGCAGATTGGCACGCTGGGCTCCAGAAAAATTCCTTATCAGCTTGGAGAAGCTGAAAAAGGGGGTCACCCAGGGATACAAAGTTGGGGATGAAGCAACAGTAGTACCCAATCATCCCCAGGAAGACCTGCACATCTTGCTTACTGGCCAGGATCTGCATTTTCTCAATGGCTTCCACCTTCAGAGGTACAGGGCGGAGTCCATCTTGACTAATGATGAACCCCAAGAACTCAAGGTACTCCTTGAAGAAGTTGCACTGCGTGGCTTGAGCTTGAGATTGGATGCAAGTAACCTCTGAAAGACTTCTTACAAGTGCTGTAGGTGATCATTAAAGGTTTGGGAGAACACATTAATGTCATCCAGGTAGACCAAGACACTGGTGAGTTTGAGGTCACCCATCACCACATCCATAACCCGTTGGAAGGTAGCTGGGGCATTGGAAAGACCTTGGGGCATTCTTGTGGGTTGGAATAGCCTTTGGTTGGCAAGAATGGCACACTTCTCTGGGTCAGCTGGAGGGAGATCCATCTGCCAGTAGCCAGGTATCAGTTCCATGACCAAGAAAAACTTGGCAGTGGGGACCCAGTAGAAAAGATCTTCTTGCATTCTCACAGTGCAAGAATCCAACATTTCTGATTGAGAGGCAAAGTCAACCAGCGGAGGGGCATCAGAAGGCACTGTTGTAAAGGAAAAACAAGTGCCAGGGTCAGGCACAGGCTTGTCAGGGGGGAGAGGAGGGAGGTGAAACCAAAAATGCAGCCAAGGATTTCTCCTTGTCCTGGCTGCTTAGTAGTTTTTTGAGTGATCCTCATTGTACTCCTCAATGCCAGAATCATCAATGAATTTTTCCTTGCTCTGACTAGCCTGAAGTTTATTTGCTGCAGAACCATCAGGAGTGATGGAGGGATTACTATCAGGTTCCCAGGGCAACTCTGGGGTACCCACTGAAGGTGCAATGAAGGAGACATCCTCTTCATTTCTTCTGTGGCAGTGGTGGGAGTCAGGAAGGGGCAATGGAGTATGGATCTTCTGAGAGGAGGAACTATCAGATTTAGCATTCCCATGAAGCCCCATTAGAGTCTCAGGGGTACTAATTGCTGAGGCATCTTCAAGGTGCTTGTTTAGTTGGTCATGAAGGGAGTCAAGGAGAGCACGTTGAGCATCCAACTCATCTAACCACTCTTTCTTTTCCTGAAAGGCCAGAACTAATCCCTCTTCCAGAAACCCCATCCGTCTCTCTTGAGACTTTATAGTATCCTTAAGAGCAGAGAATTCCATGGTGCAACTGTTATGAATGTCTTCCAGCTTAGGAGTTTGCTGTTGATGATCATAGAAATCCAGGGCATCATGCTGATTTATCTGGGTGGGTACCAATAAAGAAAGGACATGTTCTATCTTTCTCATCCATAGAGCCATTCTAGAGTGAAATTGAACAGCTTCTGATATATTTTGAGCAAGGTTTGGGGGGCCAGAGCAGCTATCAGTGTGGAGGGTGCCAGAATTGAGGGAGATTCCACCAGGAGAACAACCAGAAAGAGAAGGAGGATAATATTGACAGCATAATTCCTTCACCAAGGCAGGCTCCAAGGAGAAGGAGACATGATTCATTCCAGTTTCTTCAGCCATGGGATCAGGCTGAATTGGTATCAAGGAGGTAAGGGCTTCTTCAATGGAGTTCATCCAGGAGATCATACTTGACTGGGAGCTGGCTATTTCCAAAAGTTGTTGGCAGTTAGGCAACCACTGGTTTAGTCCTGGTTGACCATATGAAGATCCATGGAGTCTACCAGATAGAGAGCCAGAAGCAGTGCAGGTTAATCCTGGAGTGGGTTGGGCAGAAGGAACAGCAGGTATAGGCAAGAACATCTCTCCCTCCACAAAAAAGGGCCACAGGGGTAGGAAGAGAGGAAGCTGTGGCTTGTAGAAGCCATGAGCGCAAATGTCGTAAAGCTAGCAGCAAAGGGTTGCTAATTTCTACAAACAGTTATTTAGAGACCTAATTCTTATTACTACACCTGTTGACGGTATAGTAGCAGCCTGTATTAGAACAGAAGAATATAAAGGTGTAAAGACAAAACTAGTGTTTATTGCAATATTGTTGCACTTATATAGTGGGAGGCAGGGGAATTTCTACCAGGGGAAGGGAGGCACAGTAAGAATGACCTTCCTAATGGAGGAGAGTGGATTGGCACAGCAGAAAGTCCTGCGCAAGAGAACAACCGGTTTTACACGGCTTTCCTTAAGGAGGCAGGTGGCAATAACTTTGTTGTTCTATTATTAACCTTGGAAGTAAAGCCCGTGTCTTATGTGCATTTGAAAGGCGCTTTGAACACCTGTTTTAAGGGCGTTTTAAACGTCTTTATCCTTAGTAAAACCAGGATGCAATAAAGCAATTGCGCAATTGTTCTGTTGCTCAATCCCTAGGTGGATGACTTAATGTCTAATCCATTCAAAATCTGCAACAAGGGAAAAGACAAAGGAGCGGCAGTTTGGTGCTTGGCAAACTCAGGTTTGAGCAAAACAAGCAAAATTACAGAAAGACTTAATCCAAAGCTGCTGGTGTAAGAAAAGCAAAAAGTGAAAGGTAATTGATTAAGACTTAATTTAAATTAACCTTAGCGTATAGGTACCAGGTTTGAGAGTTGTCTGTTGAGAAAGGTAAATTCAAGGATGTAAATTAACCATTAATTTAGGTTAAATTAAACTGTAAAGAGGAGGGAATATAAGAGAATTCTTGAAAAAAAATTGTTGTTTTTTGAGGTCCAAAAGAGTAAAGAAAACCAATGTTGAGATTCTGTGTAATAGCAGCATAAAATAAAGGAGAATCCTGATATGAACCATCTTAAACAAAAAAGCAATTAAAATTCTATTAAAAACAGAAAAGCAAAGAATTTATAGAAAATTAATTTTATTTAAGTGTGTGCTCCTTTTTGAGACATTCTCTCAGACATAAATGCCAAAATTTAGATGCATGTACATTGAAAATGATTATGTAATTCCATGAATAGATTTTTGTAGATTCACTACTGAAATCCACTATTTCCAATTTGAGTCCCAAAAATAATCAATATTTTCAAAAAATGAGTTGTTTTGTGTTTGAGCTCATAACTTTTTGTGACTGAACCTCATGAATTCTCTGTTTGTATCATATTTGCCACACAATCATAATTGAATTTGATGTAGAATGCTTCAGAAAGTGACTGGGTTGTGTTTGTTTTAAATATGGGTTCCATGCATTTGCTGTTGCATTTTTGGGATTCAGTATTTGACTTTATTTTTGTTGTTATTGACATTTTTGTTTTCTGGCCCTATATAAATGGAATTTTATTGGGTGAATTGTCCTTCAAACGGTTCCAGTTGAAATTCATTGTGTGACTAAGTCTATGTATTTTAAACTGAATACTATTTTTTTATCTCAACAGGTTTGAAAACTACTGTATCATCAGAATAAAATCCTCTATTTTAAGTGCTATATGGTAGGGTAAAAAGGTTGATTATGACTAGAAAATTGTATTTTATTGTTGGGGTTAAAAATATGATTCCCTATTTGAGAAGTCTTAATAGAGAGAAGTATAGTTCTTACTCATCTAATAAGAACCTTTCATAATAGAAAACCATACAAATGGCTTCAAGAACCACACTGAAGACATGTTATTTTCAGAAGCACAGTTCTGAAGACTATCTTAAAGAAAACCAACAAGATAGGAATATAGCGTCACCCAATCACTTTCTAATTCACTGAGCATGAGATGGAGCCTCATCAAATTTTTGTCCATTTAACTAAGCACAAGAAAGGTTCCTACTTAATGACAGTCATCAAATTGGGCCTACACATGCCTAAATACTGTAAATTAAGAATGTAAACGTAAAAATGCAAGATTGTCAAATCATTGGTCCAAATTTTGAATCACTTTTGCTGGTAACTCAGCTGAGTGAAAATTAAAACATTTAATAAAATCAACAATTTAATTTGACTTTTTTTGATTTATTTAAATTGGAAAATTTCAAATCTCTTGAGCAGATAACTCAACTAAATAAAGACAAAGCACAACAAGAAAATGTGGGATACATGAATCACAAATGCAGGATTATAATGTACAATTTGATATTTCCTGCATGTCTAATAAATCATAGGAAACATGAGAAAATTAACAAATCTGAAATTGCAGGATTATCAAGTCCAAGAACCAAATTTCAAATCAAAAATGAGGTGAATTCAAAATAAATATAATTTATGGGTGTCTCAAAAAGGATGCCAAAGGATCTAGAGTGGATTTGTGTCAATTCTTTTAGGAATCATAGGCATTCTCAAAAATCACCCTATTCCAGTTTAGGACGGCTAAAATTTAGATCCTACTATTCACTGACTTAACATACTTAACAATAAAATTGATTAAAATATACACTTCTCTTTTTGAATTTAATTTTTTAATATAAAATTTATTATGCCTTCTTTTAATAAAAACCAGATAAACAAGCTGTTCCCTGGCCTTGACAAAATCATGCAGGGCTACGCTGGTGTGACAGAAATCACCAGATAATAAGAAGCTGTCTCCAAGTGGTGGGGAATCACCACCCAAATCCACATGGAGTTAATGATTAACCACCAACGCAGCTTCTGATACCTTTTTGTGAAATTTCCAAATGAGATACTAGGGTTAAATAAAATAATCAACCTTAACAAAAATAGCCCAAGTTAAATAGCCTGCAAAAACATCAGAGTGTCTTTGGAATAAAATTCAGGACATTGAGAGGTAATTGGATTTTCATTTTCAAAGGTAGGTGGAACAACTCCAAGATTGGCAGACATGGGATTAACATTGGGCAGTGTGAGAGAGGGGGACTAAACTAACTAAGTTTGGCTCCCATCCCATCCCAGAAAAACAAACCACCAGGATGCTGCCCAGTGGAGAACTGGGGCAGCCGCTCAAAGGGAGGGACCACAGAGAGGGCCCAGGGGACAGCTGAGGGAAATACACATTCAATTCCATCAGCACTAGGCCAGTAAGCAACCAGTGAGTACGGGTGGGAACAGGAGGGGGCATCACGGGCACTTGAAAAGGTGCCAAGTTGCTCTTCTCCAGACTAAGGAGGGGAGGTGCTGACATTCTCTTGCCCACAAGAACGGGTAGGGCATAGTCAACAACCTCCAATTCCAGGTCATCACAAGTCAGGCTCTTGACCACGGCCTCTCCAGAGAACAGGAGACCACTGAGGAGATTTAAGAGGGTGTAAGGATTCTCACCCACAAGCTGCACAGAAGAGGAGATTTCCAACCAAAAATTGGGTGAGGTCAACCACAGAAGCAACAGGAACAAAGCCAAGAAAAATACCACAAACTTCAGCACTGGGAGTATCATGGTTGAATTATCCACAAAATTTGGGTAAGGGGAGTGGGTTTAGTTTAGGTTAAAATAATAGAATTTTGCCCAGCAGGAGCACCCACAGGCAAGATAATAGGCAGGAAGTGATAGAGGGGCTTTGGGTAGCTTGGCGGTATACTTGGGTGCCTTTAGAGCAAACAGAAACAAAAGCAGGTTTGGAATTAAAGAATTTATAGAGAAAATCAAAGTAAAAATAGATTTTTATATTGAATTTAACTAAAACTTTAGAGTTCAAGTGTAGACTTCAAAAGCAAAAGCAAAAACAATAACAGCTATACACTAGAGTCTGCTTTGAAGATCCCAGAAGAGGGGCAGAGTTTGAAGTGGGTAGGTCAAAGGTAAGGATAATAGAGTCACTAACACTTTTACTATAGATTAAATGGAAACTCAAAACAGAGATACCAACTAAAACTATAATTTTTAAAAAATTCAGTGCAACAGAAACCAAAATTTTATGAATTGAAAAATTGACAAGCAAGAGACTCAAAGTCCCCTGACATTGTTAAAAGGGGTGAGTTGGCAGGGAGTAGTCACATGACCTCAAGTGTTGCATCTAATTTGCCAAGGGAGAAAATTTGCTAGTCAGGGCCAGGGGGACTGGAGGTTTTCAAGGTAATTTCCGTGGCTCCACCTGATTGACTGGATGGCATCCCAACAATTTCATATTCAGTTGGCTTTGAGGCCATTGATGTATTGTCTTTTGATTGGGCATTCCTGATTGTTTTTAAAAGAGGGCAACACCATGGAAACAAATAGTCCAAATTGATCAGTGTTTCTTCCTAATCTAGGACAACCAAAGCCAGGGGATCCGCAGGGTAGGCCAGGAAAAATCTCTCATCAACAGTATGAGCTAAATCTCCTAGGGAATTAAGTGACTTGGCCATAATTTTTGGGCCTTTTTTGGTGCGGCGTGGAAAAATGGTTCAGTCCAAGGCCAAAGGTGGCAGTGGATTTACAGGTGGAGTCAACAACAAAGTGCCAACAGCAGGGCCCCATCTTCCAGGGATGATCCAGCTGAAAATCAGATTTTAGGAGATGTAGCGTAACAACCCAACTACAGGATGCATTTGAAAGTAAATTTAGATCAAGGGATCTATGATTTTTATTGAGTAAAATTTTGGGAGGACTCAACTCTTAAGAGTTGAAACAGTGAAAATTATTCAATATATATCAAATTTGACTAAGTGTCATGAATAACATTTCAATACTTATATTGAAAACTCAAGAGTCAAACCCCAGCCCCCTGAGGGCGGATTGACCCCCCAGGACAGTCCAGGACCTGCCAACCCGTTAAGTCACAGACTTAAATTATTAAGTTGCCCCACAACCTGCCAGCTTAATAATAAGGATTCCCTGAATGGATGCCAGATTGCCGCCAAACCAGTGCCACTGAAGACCCATAACTACGCAGGAGATGTGGTCTGCCTAAAGGAGGTAGGGAAGGGACCTACTACTAGCCCTGTCAGCAATCTGCTGCCAGTCTCCAGCCCAGAAGAAGTATTGCAATTGGCCAGCCCCGGTGACATGGTGAACAACAGCGGCAAAACAAAGCATTGCCACTCCTGTTCTCCAGAATCAGTCCAATCAAGGCCCGCCAAGCCAGTGCCACTGAGGGCCCAGACCTACGCAGAAGCTGTGGCTTGGACAAGACCCACTATTATTCCTGCCAACAAGCACCAACTGTTGCCAGTCTCCAGTCCCAAAAAGGGGACACAATTAGCCTGCTCAGGTGACATGATGAACCACAGTGGCAAAATTAAGCATTGCCACTACTGTTTTCCAGAGTGCAACCAACAAGAACCTGATGCTCCCCAGACCCTGAGCCAAGACCCATGCCCTGCCGGCAAATTGCCCATGGACCTGAAACCTGCAAAAAGCAAAGAAGCAAAACCCCATGGTATAAAAGCCCGGCAGAATGGTGATGACCATATTGTCATTTTTGATAATAAAGTTTTATGAACCTTTGGTTCAAACAAATCTTAACCTATCTAGTCTTAGTGATCTTCCATCTTAACTTTAGTCCAGTAGACCATCAGGCAAGCGCTCCATCTAGAGACCAACCTGCCAATCCGTCCCAGGCCCTATACTGTCCCCAGGAGCCCCCTTTGGACCTGTGCACTTTACTGAATGCCCTCCAAACCCAGCCTACGCCAAGTTCAACCTGGAAAAATACTCCTTGCCAACCCTCTGGCAAGAACTAGAGAAGCCAAGATAATAGGTTGAGAAGGAAAGTGGTACATTAGGCCACCCAGATTGTTCAAGGACAAGTACAATTACCTACCTGCCTATCTTGTCCCCATGACCCCGCTCTTAACCCCAAGACCAGACTGCCCAATGGAACCTACCGCAACAACCAAGACCACCTCTACCAAACTTTTTGGAGTACTCTATATCACTTTGACAGGGATGATGGATTCCATGATCCCTAACTCTGGACCCTGGTCCTTACTCAGGCAATCTATATCTTACACTATCAAGTTAGCACCCATTTTGTGGTGGGCTTTACCTGCCGGCTTGTCCTCACCCCATCCCAAGCCACCCAATGCCTCTACCTATGACTGGCTTCCTGACACTAAGCAATACCGCCTGGATCCTGGGCTTCTATGCCTTCCACATTGTCAAGTGAGTATCTGGTCCAGGTTGCAAAGAATCCTTGAGTGGTCAACTTCTGAGGACCATGCTGATAAATAAGATCATGTCAGGTGATCATCAAATTATGTTGATTTATCAACTTCAACTTACAGGGGGGAATCAGATTCAACTGGCAAACTAGAGCAGCTGTAACCTATTGTCAATCAACTGTTTGATTCAAGTCTGTTAAATCAGTTAATTTTGTTAAATGTTTCCTGGCTTTTTGGGCTTTCCTACTCAGCCAAATAATCCCCGGCATTATGGAACTTACTGTGAAAGCTGGGTCTTCTAATAGTGAAATCTGTCTATGGCCATTCCCAACTTGCATGACCCATCCCAGGAACTATCCAGGAGTGTGTTTTTCTCCTGCGTCCTCAAGCATGACCCTGTTTGCCCATCACGCAAGGTAGCTGCTAACCTAAATCACATATCAACAATGTCATCCAGAACCAGCCAATTGAGCCAAGGAGTCACCCAGGGAATCCAGAATCCAGAAACAGCCAATCAGATGGCAACGTCTAGTTCACAAGACAGACACATCCCACCTCTAGCCAATCAGCCTGCAAGATGCATAAAAAAGCTACTTACCACAGAAATTGTTATCAAAATGGTTGAAAAGCAAGGGATGCTTATGTCCCTCTGGGAAATTGTGGCCATGATGGGTTTTGCAAAGTCCAGTGTGGCTGCAACCCTGCAAGACCATGCCAACTGTGGCCCCCTCCCAAGAAGACCCCAACTGGAGCCCATACATCAACTGATAGCAAAAAGCCCATCCCCTTATGATGGCCATCATAGAACATGACCTGTGGATGTATTTGGTTCAGGTTTGTCTCCAACTTGGACTTCATGGCATTTTCAATAATAAAAGAACAGTCAATTTGTGGATGCACAGAGTTGTGGTTGCTGCTAGAATCTTGTCCAATCAAGTTCTCACTGGCCATAGTTTGGTGGATACCAACCCCTAAAATTTAACCATTATTAATTTTATTAAAGGGAGGGCAATGAGGACGCAGAATGACGTCATCTTCTTGCGGTATGCCAAGATTTCTGCAAGCATCCAAGATTATGGAGAAAAGCGTATCCAATCTGATGTCTACAAGCACGGCCCAATCTTGTATCAATTTTTGGGGTTTTGTTGGCAGTTTCCCCATTGAGTGTCAATTATTACTTGGCAATGTCAAATACTGCAGAGGGTTATGCCTATCAGAAAGAGCTCAAGGACATGCTGGAGGAGTGGGCTACCCAAAAAGCTGTGTACACAGTTGTACTGAGTGCCAAGATGGAGCAGCAGGAATGGGCAACCCAAGAAATCAGGGCTGCAGGGCATACCTGTTGATCCTACCCCATAAACCACGCTGACATGCATCTTGCAGATGTATGTCTTTACAATTTTGGTTCAGCTCTCAGGCGCTTAAAGCCTGCCACATACAATGAACTGTGCACCTGAATTGAGAAGGGGTATAAGCTTTTCCCTTCCATATTTGTCCAGGATTGATCTGATCTTGTCATATTCTATGCAAGTGATAGTGATAAATCCAGAAAGGACTCCTGCCTCCCTCCATGCCCATTCATTTGGTTTGTCAAACCCACATACATGACAGAAGAAGAATTTGAGCAATTGAATCAATCAGCTCTTGCTGCCTCTTCCCAGTCAACAAACCAAGCCACCTCATCTCCCCCATCAAGACCAAGTCAACCGCCTTCTTACCCTGACTCCCAAATCATCACCCATTCCCTCCCCATTCCCTCTGATACTGTCCCTTTCACAAGCTCATATGATGACAACATACATTCTGCCCATTCCCTCCCCTACTTGTCCTTTGATGAGTAAAATAAAACCTTTCTTTGTGACAGCTTATTAAAAGTGATATTATTTCTTTTGATTTATAATTAATGTCAAAACCGCAGGCTTGACCTGCCAGCAAGGCTCCAACCAAGCAGGTTCATGACCCGCAATCTGATTATCTGGTTACTTGAAGCCAGACTAGGAAGTCAACCTAAATTACCAAATCCAACAACATGAACAGATGATGATCCTTTATGGTGAATACCTTGTTTTGACGCTTGACTTGTTATAAGAATCAAGCCACCCCTTCATCATCCAGCTGTGTGATCAACACAATCATGTTCCTGTTATCCTTAATTCACAATAGCTATATAATCACTATCTCTCAATAAAGATTATTATCTAGTTTCTAAATATTTTCCCCCTTGTAACTCTGCCAAGATAGCACAGTTACAACATTTGTAGCACAGGTAGGTTCTCCATCCTACCTTATCTTGAAAAATTCCGCCTGTTGCCCGCACACGCCACATCCAACAAATCCTCAACAGAATTATGTCTGGCCTCCTGCCTGGCTGGACCCTGTACGCTCCTGGTGCCAAGATCCCCAAAGGGTTTGTCCTGTACCAGAACACGGTGATCCCACTACCTGCCTTCAATGCCATGTCTGCACAAGGTTTCTTCCAGGCCCTCTCCTCTATGCCGCAAAAAATTGATGAAGGCGCCATGCCAGCCTACATAGCTCAAAGACTTCAAAGCGCCACCTTGGAACTTTTTGCAGGAGCCAACAACAACAACGCTGCAGCATGGATCCAATCTTTTCAAAGCAAGCTAACACAAGCAAAATGCCCACAGAGATTTTGGATTGCAGAAATCTCCATTTGACTGACAAACACTGGCACCTGGTGCAACAAATGATATGAGGAACACACCAAGAAGAACTGGGACACCTTCAAGCAGGACTTCTTGGCAAGGTTTGTGCTGAAGGACACCACACTCATGATCATCTGCCAAGTAAAGAACTTGACCCAGACTGGCACTGTAAAGGAACTCACCTGCACCTACAAAGAACTTTGTCTATGCACCCCTCCAATATGGTCTTTGACAACCCAGCTACGCACCTCATATATTACAACGCCCTTAAGTTGCACATAATGAGGCATGTGAACCTGGACCAAGTGACCAATTTGCAAAGCCTGTACCGTGAAGCAGAGAAAGCAGAACAAACTTCCAACGCTCTCCACAAGGCACAAACAGGGAGGCAAGAGAGACCCAAGGAATCACATTCCAGTGGGCGCTCTAACAGACCACCCCCGGAAATGGTAATGGCAGTACCAATCACAAGCCCTCCAGTTCAAATGGACACGGAAACGGGAACAACAGGCAATCAAACAGAACTCATTTCTGTGTGACAATCACTCAAGACAACCAGGACAAGGGAAAAGCCCGGGGGGAGCCCTAAGCAAGCCAAGCTCTCCCCAGGCTAGCCCAAACTTGCCCAATGATGAGTATTGCCCTGAGGACGTGGACTGATGCCCAATGGTTCAAGTACCCTTGGAGGACCCAGTACTGTACACTTTTCCAGACACCCAAATAAACTGATGTCCTATCCTTTCTGCTTTTGAAGTTACACAGGCTCAGCTCTCCTAGACTTGGGCGCAGACCAAACCCAGGTCAACAGTAGCTTTGTTGACAAGTTCAAGATAGCCACTAATCCTTTTCAGATTAAAAATGTGGTTTTAGCTGATGAACATCACATTGCCGTGACATGGGAAACTGCCCCCTTCTCTGTTACGCTAGAGAACCTACATTCCACCATTCAAGGTCCCGTCATTGACTTTCCAGAATTTGACATTGTACTGGGACTCAATTGGCTGAAAAGGAACAACCCCCACGTGGACTGGGCAACCTTGGTATTGACCATCAAACGTGAAGGAGTCAACCACCAAATCTATCCTGACTCAGTGGACCAACTCCTGCGCAACCATGTCTTTGTACGTATCACAGAGACCTTTGACAAACAAGAGAACCTCAAGAAAATTGTCTGGGATTCCTGCCAATACAAGATTATTCATTTCAAGGATCACCAGGATACCACCACGCCACAGGATTACAAAATTGTAGCTTGACACCCAGAAATCTTCAAGGAAGCTCTACCCAGGTTGCCGCCTGAGAAACACATCCAGCATTCCATCCAACTCAAAGGAGCGGTACCTAAGGCACAACCCATCTATTGCCTCACTCCCAACATGGACAATGCCCTGCATGCTTACCTCAAGGAAGCATTGAAGAAAGGACTTATCCGCCCCTCACAGTCTCTTTTTGGTGCTGCAGTATTCTTTGTAGCAAAGAAGGACGGTACCCTGCGCCTAGTCACAGACTACTGAGCCCTAAACAAAGTCATCATCAAGAATTGTTATCCACTACCACTCATTGACAACCTCTTTGACGCCCTTGGTGGCGCTGCAGTCTTCTCCAAGATCAATCTTACAGCAGGCTATAACCAGATCCACATCAAAGAAGAGGACATCCCCAAAACAGCCTTCTGCACCAAGTATGGCTCATACAAATGTGTTGTTCTTAACTTTGGGATGACAAATGCACCATCAATCTTTGTAACCTTCATGAACAAGGCGTTTTCTCCCCACATTGGCAAGCATGCCCTGGTATACCTTGACAACATCATTTTTTAGCCCATCAGTGGAACAACATCACAAAGATCTGGTTTGCAGTCTTTGCCACCCTAGCACAACATAAGCTGTTAGCCAAACCTTCCAAGTGCCAGTTCTTCCGCAAACAAATACCCTTTTTGGGACACATAGTTTCAAAGGATGGCATTAAACCTGACAGCCAAAAGATCCAGGCCATTTGCAAAATGCCACCGCCCAAGGACAAGTCAGAACTCTGTACCTTCCTGGGCATGGTTGCTTGTGTACTATGGTTCATACCCAACTGTGGCATCCTGACTGCCCCTCTGTCTGCCATAACTGGCACCAAATCCAAATTTGTGTGGACCCCCCAGCGTGATCTTTGTTTCTGACACCTTAAGGAGAAACTCACAACAGCGCCCATTCTCCAATACCCTAAACACAAGGGAGAGTACCAAATGGAACCAGACGCCTCTGATGCATCCATTGGAGGAGTACTAAGGATAAAGAACAACACTGGTGACTTACTCCCCATGGTCTACAAATCATGCAAATTAACAGACGGCAAGTGCTGCTACCCTATACATGACAAGGAACTGTTGGCAATCATACACTTCCTGGTTAAATGGCGCTGCTATTTGGAGCAACAAGAAGAGTTTACCGCCTTGACTGACCACAAGTCACTCATCTACTTCAAGACTCAAGCAAATCTATCCTGCAGACAAGCCAGATGGATGGAACTTTTAGAAAGATTCAACATGCTTATCCAGTATAAACCTGGGGCCAAGAACGCCATGACAGATGCACTTTCCGGCCTGTATGTCTGTGCCTCAAGAGGGGAAATAGACTCAACCCAGACTGGCCTCTCTTAGTCCTACAAACAAAAAAGAAAGGGTTTCCCCCTGGCACAACTGACATAACAAAGAAAACAGTCATCAAGAATGAGCACCTGTTTGCTGACGTGTATGGGACCTTAAATAAAAAATGGCTGATGGCACAACCATCCCCTACGTCCCCACGCACCAACAAGTGGACACCATTTTACGCTATCACCAAGACCTTGGACACACCAAGAGCCAAAACCTATATGAGTTCCTTAAGCATAAGGCCTTGTGGCCAACCTTGTATTGCAATGTTCAAGAAGTACTAGAGCAATGTGAAGTATGCAAAGAGTTTGCCAAGAGCAAAACCTTGCCAAAGTCAGTACTTCCCATCTGCACTGTCATGAATGACATTTCAATACTTGTATTGAAAACCCAAGAGTTAAACCCCGGTTCCCAGGGGGCAGATCCAACCCACCAGACCAGCCTGGGACCCACCAATCTGCTAAAAGATGGGCTCAAATTGGTAAATTACTCCATGTTCTGCAGGCCTACTACAGAGGACCCTCCAAAGATTACTTGAGTCACACAAAGTGGACAGGAGACCACCCACTCGTTAAATTGCAAACCTGAGTTAACAAGTTACTCCAAGACCCGCCAGCATCCTAGAGAAAATTCCCCAAATGGTCATCAGATTATTGCCAACCTTGAGCCACCAAAGACCCAAACCTATGCAGAGGTTGCAGCTTGCCTTAAGGAGGTTAAGACAAAACCTATTTTTAACCTTGCCAATGACCACCAGCAACTGCCAGTCTCCTGCCCAGAAGGGGTAGTGCAATTGGACTACTCAGGTGACATAGTGAACAGTGGCAGCAAAAAAAACATTGCCTTTCCAATTTGACAGAACAGGCACAACCTGGATCTGCCGCCCTTGAGACCCCAAGCCAAGACCCACGTCCCGCCAGTGCCTTGTCTGCAAACCTGGTCCCAGCAAAAATCAAAGAAGCGAAGTCCCAGTTATAAAAACCATGGCAGTACAGCAAAGATCCCATCATCATTTTAGATAATAAAGTTTTATGAACCTTTGGTTTGAACAAATCTTACCCTATCTAGTCTTAGTGATCTTCCATCTTAATTCCAGTCAAGTAGACCACCAGGCTGTCGCCCTCCCCCAAGACCAACCTGCTGAATTGCCTCAGGCATTATACTGTCCCCCGGGAGCCCCCTTTGGACCTGTGCATTTTACTGAATACCCCCCCCAACCCGGCCTATTCAGAGTACAACTTGGAAACCATCCTCATTGCTGACCCTTTGGCAAGGACTAGAAGTACCAAGTACATAGGACACAAAGGAAAGAGGGTCAAGATTCCACCCTTACTGTTCAAAGACAAATACAATTATCTGCCTGCCTACTTTGTTCCTATGACTCCTCCTTTAACCCCACAATCAGACTGCCCGCTGGAACCCACTGCCACAGCCAAGACCACCTCTACCCAACTTTTTGGAGTACTTTACATTATTCTGACAGGTTTGGTAGATTCCATGGTCCCCAACTCCGGACCTTGGTCCTTACTTGGGCAATCTGTATCTTATATTATCAAGTTAGCACCCATTCTATGGTGGGCCCTACCCGCCGGCTCAGCCGTACCTTGCCCCAAGCCCCCCAATGCCTCTACCTACAACTGGCTTCCTGACATTATGACAATATTTTAAAAACACAGTAACCTGGGCCCCAAGATGTTATTAACACTTGGGGCAACTTGTATGCTCTTTTTTGTGATAATCACTTATTACACCCATAAGGCACTTACCTCCCTGATACTCCCATGGATGAAGAACCAACCCACCAAAGAATTGAAAGACCCTGCACCTGGTGCAGAACCCCAGAACCTGGCCACATCACAAGTGCCAAATGTGATAGTGAACCAGACCACAACCAAGGTGAATAGGCCCCAGATGGGCAAACTCACCTTAGAAGAAGCCCGCCAAGCCATGCCAGTCCTCTGCCTCCACTTCCAAACCAACGCCAACACCTACACCAGTGACACTGCAAAAGTCTTGGGGGTGGCTGCCATGCTATCAGGAGACGCACTGGATTGGTTTGGGAAGGCCACCGCCAAAGATGTTGAATTTTGCCTTGACTATTTGAAATTTGAAGCTGAACTCATGAGCACTGGCAATGACCAAGACACCAGATACTATGCGCTGAACTCTATATTAGAGATCCGACAAGCAAACCGCCCTATCCAAGCCTATATCAACAAGTTCCTTAAACTGAAAATGCACACCCAACTTGAAGATGAATTATCTGCCATTATCTTCAGAAAAGGATTTAATTCAGCCATGAAAGACTTGTTGAAGCACCACCCGCCTACATTGAGCCTAGAGGAATTACTGCCCCTATGCAAAGGCCTGAGTCTAAACCAAGAAGGACAGAACATGAACCCTACCCTACCCGAGCCGGCAGAGCCATGACGCCCAATCAACCTGGAATGTCCCCTGACAAGTTACAACGCCACTATCAAGATGGGTTATGTTTCTACTGCCACAAGGCCAGGCATCTAACCATAGCATGCCCTAAGAAGAATACACCTTCTGTATCCTTGGCACAAATAAACATCTCTGCAAAATCTTATAAATTCATCCAATTGACCATAGAATGTATGGGAATCAAGCGTCAGATAGAGGCCTTTATTGACACAGGAGCCAATGAAAGCTTCATTGACGCCAACCTGGCAAAGGAACTAGGACTAACAGCTTCAGAGCGCAGCCTACAAGTAACCATGGGAAACAGTTCCCTGGACACTGGCTACAAGTGCAAACAGGAACTTCCCTTGACAATTGGACAGAATGTGTACCCAACTCCCTTGATCCTCTTGCCGGAAATGCCCCATCCTCTAGTACTGGGGGACTCATGGTCCAGCAGACATGGTCTGATTCTAAATTATTGTGAGCAGACCGCCACCTTAGGACGACCTGAATCTTGTGACACCATTCCATTCCGTATGAGTCCCGGAAGAACCCCAACCAACAGACTCTTAACCATAAAGATGGAATACAGCGTTGGGTCACTACCTATTTCCCTGCAAAAGTGGGACCACATATTTAGCAAAGAAGAGGCCACAAAACTACCCAGCCACTCAATATACAACCACGCTATAGACCTACTACAAGGTACCC
This sequence comes from Entomophthora muscae, assembly GCA_014839935.2. Classification (NCBI taxonomy): domain Eukaryota; kingdom Fungi; phylum Entomophthoromycota; class Entomophthoromycetes; order Entomophthorales; family Entomophthoraceae; genus Entomophthora; species Entomophthora muscae. The sequence goes on from QTSX02005156.1 coordinate 69,419, forward strand.
AACCACACCACAGCCCCATCTATAGTTGCAACCACCAAGAACAAGTGGCCTTGAAAGCTTGCCTGGAGGATATGACAAAAAAGGGTTTCATCCAAGTATCAAAGGCCCCGTGCTTGTCACCAATGCTGTTTGTAGGGAAGAAGGACGGCGGAATGCGTCCCTGTGTGAACTACCAGAAGCTGAATGATATCACTGTGAAGAACTGCTATCCCATCCCCAACGCCAATGACCTTTGCGACGTACTAACTGGAGCCCAGGTGTACTCAAAAATTGACCTAAGAGATGCAATCAACCAAATCCAAATCAAAGAGGGCGATAAATACAAAACAGCGTTCAAGACCAGGTATGGACTCTACAAATACCTGATGATGCCATTTGGACTATGCAACGCCCCCAGCACCTTCTGGCGCATGATAAACACAGTATTGGGTGAATACCTTGACCAGTTCTGTGTGGCCTACCTCAACAACATCCTCATCTACAGCAAGACCCACAAGGAACACCTGCGCCACCTGGACCATATACTAGAAAAACTCTCCCAAGCAAACTTACATGCTAAGCTTAAAAAGTGTGAATTCTTCCAGCCTGAAGTTGAGTTCCTGGGATACGTTGTGAAGACTGGCGGGTTTGCCATGGCACTAGACAAAGTAGAAGCAGTAAAATCCTGGCCAGTGCTCAAATGCAGGAAAGATGTGAGAAGTTTTTTTGGGCCTGGCAAATTATTGCAGGGATTTCATCCAAAAATTTTCTCTGATTACCTTGCCCCTGACCCACCTTTGCTCAGACAAGGTTACCTTTGCTTGGACTGACAAGTGCACATTAGCATTTGAGGCCCTGAAGCTTGCTTTCACCTCTGCTCCTGTCCTGGCCATGCCTGACCCATCCAAGCCATTTGTACTGGAAACCAACGCGTCCAACTTTACGGTGGGTGGGGTCCTTCTTCAGAAAGAAGGGGATGGTATGCTACATCTTGTAGCATATTACTCCAAGAAGATGCTGCCTGCTTAAGGAAACTACCCAATCTACAACAAGGAGATGCTTGCAATAATGAAGACCCTGAAACATTGGCGCCAGTACCTATGTGGTGCCAAATTTCCAGTAAATGTCTTAACTAACCACAAGAACTTGGTTTAATTCTTTAAACCCAGACAGCTAAACCAGAGACAGGCCAGATGGACCTTGGAACTGGCTGACTATACCTTGACCATTGATTACAAGCCTGGGGAGGTGAACATAGTACCTGACGCCCTGAGTAGAAGAGCTGATCTGATTCCTTCCTCTACAGAAACTAAGGACCACAACACACATGTACTTCTTGACCTGGCCAGCCTAGGCATCCATCTGATGTACATGAAAATCATGGCCCGCAAACCTGACATAATTGAGGCGCAGAAACAAGACAAATACTCAGCGGACCTTGTTGCTGATTTGACCTCAGACCCAGAGAGCCGCCACCACAAGAAAGGATTATCGCTGAAAGGATTCACCCTGCTATTACACAACCGGATCTATGTACCAGAAGGTGAAACAAGGACCAAAGTACTCATTGAATATCACAACTCAGAGATGGCTGGCCACCCTGGCAGACTCAAGACACTCCAAGGAATCAAGAAGAATTACGCTTGGCCCCAACTGAACAAAGACGTGGCTGCCTACATCAAAGGCTGTGAGTCATGTGGAAGAACCAAAACCTGTAGATCCAAACCTGAAGGCCTGCTAAGACTGCTAGACATACCTGCGGGGCCCTGGCAGTCCGTTTCAATGGACTATATTATAGAACTGCCTCCCTCCAATGCGTTTAACGCCATCCTGGTCATGGTAGATAGGTTCACTAAGATGTCCTATTTCATACCTACCACCACTCACTGCACCGCCGCAGAGACGGCTAGACATTTTCACAACCACATCCTAACTCAACACGGCACTCTGTTGGAAATCATCACTGATAGAGGACCACAATTCATCTCCAAATACTGGACTCAGGTGATGAAGGACTTGGGGGTAAAGCGCTGTGTATCAACCTCCTACCACCCACAGACCAATGGCCAGACTGAACGTGTGAACCAAATACTTGAACAATACCTACAATGTTATGCCAATGCCAACCAGTATAACTGGGCCAAGATGCTATCCATGGCACAGTATGACTACAACAGTAAAGACCACACCTCCACGGGAATGTCCCCCTTCAAGGCCAATTATGGATTTGACCCATCTTGGGATCCCAGTATTGGCAGTAAGGAAATAAACCTGTCAGGACAAACCTGGATTGAACAGATAAACGACACCCAACAAACCTGTTTGAAGAATCTGACCCACACTGTCCAGACTTATCAGGCTTTTGCCAACAAAAGGAGAATTCCTGGGAAACCATTGAAGGTAGGAGACAAAGTCTATCTGGACTCTTGAAACGTGCCTCTGACTGTTCCCTGTTGGAAGTTAGCCCACAGAAGAAGTGGCCCCTACAAGATCACCAAACTAGTGGGTGAAGTAGCATTTGAACTAGAATTACCCCCTTGTGGAAAATACACAACGCCTTCCACCGCGCGCTTCTATTCAAGAAAGAAGGGAACTCACTACCCCACCAGAAACTCAAGACTGAACCCCCTCCCATCCAAGTAGGAAGCTCTGAAGAATACAAAGTTGAATATGTTCATGGATACTGTACCCACTATAAAACCCTCCAGTACTACGTCAAGTGGAAGGGATACCCACCTGAGGAAAGCACCTGGGAACCATTAAGCAACCTACCCAATGTCCAACTAGCAATCCAACAATACCTTGAGAAGAAGGCCAGGAAGGAAGGGACCCCTGGGAAGGAAGGGGATGATGTCATGAATGACATTTCAATACTTGTATTGAAAAACCAAGAGTTAAACCCCAGTTCCCAGGGGGCGGATCCAACCCGCCAGACCAGCCCAGGACCCGCCAATCTGTTAAAAGATGGGCTCAAATTGGTAAATTACTCCGCGTTCTGCTGGCCTACTACAGAGGACCCTCCAAAGATTACTTGAGTCACACAAAGTGGACAGGAGACCACCCACTTGTTAAATTGCAAACCTGAGTTAACAAGTTACTCCAAGACCCGCCAGCATCCCAGAGAAAATTCCCCAAATGGTCATCAGATTATTGCCAACCTTGAGCCACCAAAGACCCAAACCTATGCAGAGGTTGCAGCTTGCCTTAAGGAGGTTAAGACAAAACCTATTTTTAACCTTGCCAATGACCACCAGCAACTGCCAGTCTCCTGCCCAGAAGGGGTAGTGCAATGGGACTACTCAGGTGACATAGTGAACAGTGGCGGCAAAACAAAACGTCACCTTTCCAATTTGCCAGAACAGGCACAACCTGGATCTGCTGCCCTTGAGACCCCAAGCCAAGACCCACGTCCCGCCAGTGCCTTGTCTGCAAACCTGGACCCTGCAAAAATCAAAGAAGCAAAGTCCCAGGGTATAAAAACCCTGGCGGTACGGCAAAGACCCATTGTCATTTTCAATAATAAAGTTTTATGAACCTTTGGTTTGAACAAATCATACCCTATCTAGTCTTAGTGATCTTCCATCTTAATTCCAGTTAAGTAGACCACCAGGCCGCCGCTCTCCCCCAAGACCAACCTGCTGAATTGCCCCAGGCATTATACCGTCCCCCGGGAGCCCCCTTTGGACCTGTGCATTTTACTGAATACCCCCCCAACCCGGCCTATTCAGAGTACAACTTGGAAACCATCCTCATTGCTGACCCTTTGGCAAGGACTAGAAGTACTAAGTACATAGGACACAAAGGAAAGAGGGTCAAGATTCCGCCCTTACTGTTCAAAGACAAATACAGTTATCTGCCTGCCTACTTTGTTCCTATGACTCCTCCTTTAACCCTGCAACCAGACCGCCCGCTGGAACCCACCGCCGCAGCCAAGACCACCTCTACCCAACTGATTGGAGTACTTTACATTACTCTGACAGGTTTGGTAGATTCCATGGTCCCCAACTCCGGACCTTGGTCCTTACTCGCGCAATCTGTATCTTATATTATCAAGTTAGCACCCATTCTATGGTGGGCCCTACCTGCCAGCTTGGCTGTACCTTGCCCTGAGCTGCCCAATGCCTCTACCTATGACTGGCTTCCTGACATGCACACAGCTATCTTTCAAAGTATGGGCTCTTGACATTGTTGGCCCCATGCCAGGAAAACACAATGACAAGAAATACATCATCACCGCCATTGACTTTGCGACACGTTGGCCAGTAGCCCAAGCAGTAAAGGCCCACACTGGCAACAATGTACGGCAATATATTGGCAAGGAGATAATCAGCAAGTTCAGAAAGCCAGAACTCCTGATAACCAATGGAGGAAGAGAATTAACCTCCAAAACCACCAATGTGTACCTCGCCAAAAATGGGGTCAAACACACCGTAACAACGCCATACCACCCACAGGCCAATGGGCGTGTAGAGAGGCTTAATGGTAGCCTCGTGCAAGCCTTAGCCAAACTAACCACTGGCAAGCCTGAGGACTGGCATAAGCAGCTATTGACTGCGCTGCTTGTGTGTCAAACCCAAGTGAACAGATCCACTGGGAAAAGCCCGTTTGAACTGGTATATGGCACACAGCCAAATATCATTCAAGCATTAACAGGACCTAGAATGGAAATTCCAAGTAAAGTCCCCCCATACTCAGATCCCCACGTTGCAGAAGCCAACAGCAGACAAGCAGCCAAAGAAGAGAAATACTTAAAAAAGACTTTTGTCCCCATCTGCAACAGACATGAAGTTGGGAACAAAGATTGGGTCATGAACGTTGACAAAAGCAAACTCCAACCCAAAAAAGTAGGGCCAGCAATCATCCTAAAGGTAAACAACAATAATACTTACCTTGTGCAGGGGCTTGGAAAACGTAAGCAAGACAAGACTCTACACCATGATTGCCTGCAACCCTGTAAAGCAAGAAAGAAACAACGAGAAACCACCCTGCCTGCCACAGAACAATAATTAGTCCAATATGGCGCCCGGGCTCCTGACAACCTCCCTGAAAACCTGCCATCAGAGGAGGCCAACCCTCAGCCAGTGTGTGTGTGTGTGTCAAAACTGCAGGCTTGATCCGCCAACAAGGTTCTAAACAAGCAGGTTTGTGACCCACAATCTGATTATCAGGTTACTTGAAGCCAGACTAGGAAGTCAACTCAAATTACCAAATCCAACAACATGAACAGATGATGATCCTTTATGGCGGATACCTTGTTTTGGCGCTTGACTCATTACCAGGATCAAGCCACCCCCTTTGCCATCCAGCCCTGTGATCAACACAATCATGTTCCTCTTATCCTTGATTCACAATAGCTATATAATCACTATCTCTTAATAAAGATTATTATCTAGTTTCTAAATATTTCCCCCTTGTAACTCTGCTAAGACAGCACAGTTACAACATTAATAATATATTCTTTTTACATTCTTGACATTCTCATAATCAATAAAATGTTGTATATTTTATGAATAACATTTAATTATTTACATGAATATTTTTAAGATAAATAAAATAAAGGACCACAAATGTGTAAATTATACTAGAATATTACAGGTATGCGTTAAATCCTGATATTTAGATATTATGTGAATAACTCAATGCATTATGTATAATAAAATTCATTGTAAATTTGGATTTTTTCATTGTAATTTATATAAATGGACTGTGTTTATATTAGAGAGCTATCATAAAATATCCAGCCTGGGTGCTGATTTCTACAAATAGTTAGTCTACTACTTCTTTATCTTAATACTATACCTGTTGTGGTATAGTGACAGCCTGGGTAAGGACAGAAGAATATAAGAAGATAATAAGACAAAACTGATTCTTTATTTGATATGTTAGAAGGTTATATAGTGGGAGGCAGGGGAATTATTGCCAAAGGAAAGAGGCACCAAAAGAAGGACTTTCCATATGGAGGTAGTGGAGAAGTGGCATTGGAAAGTGCCTGGGCAAGAAAATGACCTGTTTCACGCGCCTTTCCAAATGGAGGAAAGTGGCTCTTAAATGCTTCAATTCTATTATTAGCTGCAAAAGTAAAGACCAAGCTCTATGCGCAATAAACCCTTGATTAAAATAGCACTTTTTAGGTGCAATTAAACGAGTTAACAGGCACAAATTATAAACACGGCAAAACAAGTGGGTGATCAGGGAATTGTTCTATTGCCCTTAACATAAACAGACCATGTTTTGGCTGATCCATTCAATAATGCAACAAGAGCCATTAACAATTAGTACAAATATCAATACATAGTGCATTTTACAGCCTGTATATTTACCTTTTGGTAATAATTCTGTAAACTTTTTATTCAGATTTTGTGATGTAATAATAATGTAATGGGTTAATAAATTACTGTTTTGATAAGGAGCGCCTTTGGGGAAGCTTTGAATATGGAATTAAGAAGAGGAAAAGTATATTTTAGTAGGTAATGCTTTAGACTTATATAGCTTTAGCTGTGGCAGGGATTTTAGTTAGATCAAACCTAGAGGCTGGTCATGTGCAGGATGGGTCCAAGTTGCTGGATACCTGGACAGTCATGTGATATTGGTTTGTTGCCATTTCTGGTATGTTGAATGGTATATTGGGAAAGGCACAAAATCTGGCAATGGCTGGATGTTAAATGGGATGGCAGTAGCCAGAATACTTATACATCCAGGTCCTTGACAAACCCCTCCCTTAAGGGGTTACTTGGGTACATCAGGAGGGGGCTTTGTCTTGATGGCTGCCGCCTGATGTTCCTGGAGTTGTTTGATAGTTAGCTCCAACAAGCAAGTTTCTTAGGTCAAAGTTCCTAAGGTTAAAAGTGCAAAAATTGAAAATGAGACCCCCAAAAAGTGAAAAAATTGAAACACTAAGTAAGGTGCAAAAATCAAAAATATCAAAGATCAAAGTGCAAAAATTGATTTTCCAGAAATTAACTTTGAAGCAGAATAAAATAAAGTTTATAATATAAAACTATATATTTCAAAAACTATTCTAGACTAAAGAAACTCCAAGAAATACATTTCTGCAATAAAAACTATATGCTAGATAATAAAAAAATATTTAAATCAGCTGTTTTTTAAAAGAAAGTTTATTTTAGTTTCAAAAGCAAAATTAGACTAGAATTTATATAAAACTGTATTCAATTGAATATAAGATATGAAACTACACAAAAAACTGCTTTATAAGCTATAAGTTCAATAAAAAAGATTAATTTATTTCCAGTTTATGTAAAGCTATAATAATACTTCAGTATAAGCAAAATAAAGGATTTTCCCTTCAAGATACAAGCATATGATTTTAGGTATTTTGGTTTATTAGTGATCTTATTTAAATGATAAAAATGATAGATCCTATCATTAAAATAATATAATGTACATTGCTTTCTTATTAAAGCTATACTATACAATTTTATACTTAATAAAAGATATAGTCTTATATCTTATTTATAAGTCACAATATTCAAAGATATCAAGAATCTTCCACTTACATATGAAAAAATGAAGACTTGAACATTATTATGTTAAAAAAATTTACTTTCACCAAAAGATGATATACATAGTTCAAAGTTGTATATCAAAGAGAAACATTTTATACATCTTATTTTACTCTAATACATATAGTAAAAGATATAGTAGAAAATAATTGAGGGTAATAATGGAGAGAGAATAATAGAAGATAATCAAGGTTAAGAATGGAAAGGGGATAGTAGAAGATAATTGAGGGTAAGAAAAGGAGAAGAGAAGAAGAGAAGAAAGTTTTTTCTACTTGTTATCAGATTTTATATAATCCACCCTCTTGACGACGCAGAAATTTTTTAAAAGTTTTTTTGAGGAGGAATGAGAGGTGGAAAGGAGAAACCTTCAAAAAAACTTAAGAGCTTATTGCACTTTGGTTTAGGCAATTTGATTTCTGCACTTTGTTTTGTGCACTTTGATCTTGTCCCCTGAAATAACATAGGGAAACATAGTACAATATTATATTAATTTAATATTTTTTGAAATTGCCTCCAAAAAACATCAATTTATTAATATTGCAATAAAATAAAAACCTACCAAAAAACTTTATTTATTTTTTATATATTTAAATATCAGGTCTTAAAGAATCTACATGAGTCATTTCAAAAGTTTTTTATTAATTATTTAAAATTTTATAAGCTTATAAAAAGTGTGACTAAATCTAAAAAGTCAATTTTTGATTTCCTCAGTTTTGATTTGAGGAGCTTAATAAAACATAATGAATAAAATATTATTTTTTTGCAAAAATTTAATAGTAAGTGGTCCTAGTTTTTTGGTACCTTTTTGGATTTTGATTTGACTACTTTTTTGATTTCTGCACCCATTAAAAAACTATATATAAATTTTTAAACAAATTTTTATGAGACAAAATTTTATTTTTTTAAAAAATAAAGAGCTTATAATACTATTTTATATTAATATTTGAACAAAATTTTTTTAAGATTTTGCTTGAAGTTTAAAAAGCTTTTTTTAGCTCTTGATTTCTATTTCTACATATAGAAAAAAATTTAAAATTAAATTTTTTTAATTTTGATGTGTCAAATATTAAATTGAAGATTTTTTTTCACTTCAATTTTTGCACTTTCAATTTTGTCCCCTCTATTAAATAAGGTAAATAAATTCTATTTTAAAAGCCAAATTAAATTAAGGTGTTTCAAATTGCATCAATTTGGGCACTTCAAACTTGGTTTTTTGATTTTAGCTACTAGTAAAAACATTTTAAAAAGCCAAATTTAGGAAAATATTAAATTTTTTGGGAAAATTTTTATTGAAAAAAGTGCAGAGATAAAAAAATCCATTGATTTAGAGATTTTGATCTCCACAATTCAACTTTAGGCACTTGCCTGCACCAACTGGGTCGAGTGTTCTCCCTTGCTAGGGCGGAGGCAAGATCTGTGGTACTTCTTGGTGATGGGCTCTTTGGCACCCTGGAACTTAACCAGGTAGGTGTTCCTGTCTGGTTGGTATTTGATGATTCTTCCTGGTCCTCTGTGTAAAAGTCTAGCTTCTTCCTGTTTCCAGCTAGGACCCAGACAGGGGAGTTGATGGGGAGTGGGTCCTCTGTTGAGGTTACCTTTTGGGTTTTGAGTCTTTTTTTTCTGCTAGTTTGGCTTTGAGGTGTATGTGTTGTAGAGCTGGTGTTTGTTCTACTGTGGGAGGTTTCCCGGGGGGATCTTTAAATACAGTTGATATTTGTGGGTGACTATTTCTGGTTTGTATCCATATGTTAGTTCAAACAGTGAGTAGCCAGTCCCTTGATTGGTGCAGACCCAGGATACTAATAATGCATGTTTCACGTATAGCAGCCATGTGTCTTTGGCTTTGCCATCAATTATTTTCTTGAGGGTTCTGATAAGGCTGCCGTTTAGGTGTTCAACTCTGCTGTTGGCCTGTGGCCTGTAGGGTGAGGTTGTGGAATGTTTGATGTTCTTTGCTTTTAGGTTGTTGTTAACTACATGACCTGATATCTCTGTTGCTCCATCAGTTATGATGTAGTATGGAGTACTGTAGTCAGCTATGATTGCTTTGTCAATGAATTGGTTTATTGTTTCTGCTTTATGATCCTTTGTTGCCCAGCAAATAGGCCAGCATGTGGCAAAGTCAATGGCTACAATCAGGAAACATTGCTTTGTTTTAGTTTATGGGAAGGTTTTGTGAATGCTGCCTTTCACCATGTTTTGATTTTGCCTTTAGTGGTTTATTTTGAGGACAAATCTCTCTCTTTTGCTTTTGCCTCTCAAAATGAGTCTATATCCAAGCTTGGAAATAAAATTGTTTGGTTTCCTGACTCTGCGCAACTCACTTTCCCCACTCATTCTTGTGGCAAGTGATCCTAAAGTCCAGTACTGTTTTGTGGTAAAGCTACACAGTATATATTCCTTTTCATATTCACCAATAAAAATTCAGTTCTATTCACATTTTTATCTTTGTGTCTTCCAGTACTTTGGTGCCTCTCTCTAGCCACAACTAGTAGAGATTATTCATCCAAGGCCACAAGGTAATCACATAGCCTTCCCTGCCATCTAACCAAGACTTAGTACAAATCCAATCCTAAGGTTAGGGTTCCCCGTTGTGTGTCTGTGCTGCGCCTCAGAACACAACAAAAATGGTGCTCACTACAGGGGCTGTAGCCCCTTGGTTATCCCTTTTGCATCCAAATTTTCAAGTCCTTTGCCTCCGCCTATACAAGAGCTGACTTCACCTGAAATTACCAGCCCTCCTATTGAGAAAGACATTGCAGATCCGCCTATTGTCCCTACTGTACTGAAGCTTGGGAATAGTCCCCGCCTAGTTGCTTACCCCATGAATACCCCTGACTTAGATCAAGTCATGGTAGTAGCCCTTGGGATAGACTGTGAAGGATCCTCTCTTGCCTCCAGTTGCAGTTCAGTTGGGCTAAATACTAAAAATTGATTGTGGCTCCTCAATTTCTACAGCTGGCTCCGCTGAGCACCTACTGTCATCCTTTGTGCAGCCTGCCTTAGCCCACCATCAAATGGTGTTAGGGCTCCACATTCAAGAAATATTGTCTCTACAAGCAGCTGTCACTCATCACTGGGATCAGTTTGCTGCCTACCAACAGTGTATTCATTCCCTGTTTTCCTTGGTATCTGACAATCAGTGCAACTCTATTACCTCCCAGACCTGTTTGGTTAATTCTATCAAACAAATGCGCCAATCCATCCTGAATATGTCAGAGAGCATCTACATGAGTTTCACCATGTGGAACAGCCCTGACGCGCCCAAGTCAATTCCACCCTGAACACCTATCTCACCGACTTCAAACAACTTGTACAACAGCTCAATGTATTCAGCGCTTATTCCTTTGAGCAACTGCAGCAGGTAGCGGACCTTGCTGCTAAAGGCCTTAATGAGTTCAGTGCAGAATTCAATCAAGAAAGAGCTGTCACTGCTGCTGATATTACCAAGCCCCAGAATCAAGTGAATGAATCATCTATGCCCAAGCCAGATGCTCTGCCTTCCCCCATCTGATGATTTAGTGGATAGAGAGCAGATACTATGGGATGCTATTTGAGAGCTACATACGTCTACCTGCAGTCAGGGACATCCTACTGAAGCTTCTCAGCCTGACCCACAGGTGTTTTCTTTGACCACTCAAGTTACTGAGCTAAAGCAAGAACTTTCTGCTCTACACAAAATGGTGGCAACTGCTGCAGGTCTAGTTGGGGTTGATGATGAAGATGGCTGCTGCCCTGGCTTGCCAGAAGCCCCTCAAATCCAATGCGCCAGAGGAGTTGATTGCTCTAGCTAATGAGGTGGATCATTTAAAATGGGACCATGCTGAGCTAGACAGAGACATACAAGAAATGAGTGAATTGGTTGACTCAGTAAAAGACAGGTTTGATCCTTGCCTCTCAGTGGGGCCATCCCTTACTTCTTGACTGGCTGAGCTCTCCTCAGTAGTAACATCCCAAGGCCAACGCCTAGATGTTAATGAGCAACAGACTACTCTAGCTAATGATATGGGTGCCCAAGCTGATGAGACCCTGACTACCCTTGAGGAAAGTGTTTGACAGCTGTGGGCTAGACAAACCCCCTCCAAATCTGAAACAGAATTCTCCCTGCGTATAAATGTACTAGATAGCAACAATAGTGACCCAAAACCTGAAGCACACTTCAAGCCTACCTTTAAGAAAGTCTTTGACCCCAAAACCTTGACCATTGCAGCTTTCAGAACTATCTATTAAACTTCCATGAGACAAGCATCAGATGAGGTTAAGAAGGAACATATTTTGACCTGTCTACACCCAAATTGCCAGGAGAGGTGGTGCCTGAACTAACCATCATTGAGACGTGGGAAGATATGAAGCAGCTTCTGATTGACAAGTTTGGTGGTGACCTTAGCCTGGAAGTAAAAAAGAACGCCTTCATGCATATTGCTTTCAAGCCTAAAGAGATGCTAACTGAGTTTGCAGATAGATTCTACATGGAAGGGCAGCAACTGATAACAAGCAGACAACTGATGGCTCACAAAGCTTACATGGCTTGTGCTCAAGCCCTCAAGGTTAAACAGCTCCTATGCCTCCATTTCAAAGCCCATAAAGCTATGCTTTCCTCCATGAAGAGCATAAAGACGTTGTTACAGGATATGCACCTTAGCCACTCTGGAGCAGTCTTTTGTGAGAATTGTGCCGCCTCTACCTCTGGTTTGTCTTCTGGTGGCCCTTGCATCATTACAATTAACTCACAAAATCCTCCTTGACGTCAAGGTTTCCACAACTGTGGCCAGATAGGTCACCATTCTTGAGTCTGCACTAATCCCTGGGTTGAAGGAGCTGATCCTAAGGAGCAGGCGGGAAAAGAACAGTTAACCTAGAGGCAGAGACGCTCTTGGTTGACAATTCTTCCCAGTCTCTTTCAATCCCTCCCTCTATAACTGGCTTTGAGCCTGCTGATACTGAGGCTCCTCCTATCCTCCTGTTGTTTCAAAATATCTCTGACAACTCTAACGTGAACAACTCTGATGTTGATGACCCTGACACGTACATATACTCAGTTCTTGCCTTCCCCAAAACCATTGTAGTCCCCTACAAGTTATGATCAGGAAAGACTACAACAAATACTAAGCCTTTGTCTGAGGCCAAAGAAGTTGTCTCTTGCCCATACCTCACTCAAGCAAAGAGGTCCCCTATGCTAGTAAAGTCATCATAAGAAGCCGCTGAAGTTGCTGAGACTGTATTCAAGAATGTGTCAGTTTTGCTTCCTCTCCAAACTGTCTATAAGGAGTTTCCAGGATTAAGACGCATAATTGAGAAGTGGGACAAAGAACTAGAAGAGGTTCAAGACATCCTGACTGTCCTCCCATCCTTTGGTTGTACTACCACTTGTGTAGAAATACCCATACAGAAGGTGAAAATCAAGGACATCTTGAATAATGGATCTCCTGTTAACGTTGTCTCCTCAAAGCTTGTTAAGAAGCTCAAGCTTGCCCCCAAACTTAATTATCACCAGTTGTATGGTACAGCTGTGATATTCATGACTTGCACTATAGGGGCATATTCTGCTCTCCCCATGCAGTTTGGCAAGCTTCTCTTAGCTGCGCCTGCAGTTGTCTTGGAGAATGAGAGCTATGATCTCATAGTTGGTACCCAGTTCCTTAGGGAATATAATGTTATCATCAACTTAAAAGATGATTACCTCTCTATTCTAGGGTACAAAGTCCCTCTGATCTTTGAAGAGCCAGTTAAAGTCCCAGGGAAGTGCCTCAAGGCGTGTGCTTTAGAATACCCCACTGGTGTTTTTACTCTAAAATACCTTACCCACTCCTCCAACATGAAGTGTCCACCCATGGCTTGTCCTGCATCTGAGGGGATCCCTCTCCTAGACACGTCCGCTGTAACCATCCCCCCAGGATCCCAGGCCATCCTAGACTCCCAGATATCCTAAAAATTACCCAAACAAACTTTCTTAGAGTTGTACTCTCCTCTCTCACTAGGTTGCAACAAACCTTATCTCTGTCCTGGAATCCTAGATATCTCCCATAAGGACCCTGTTTAATTGCTAGTAGCCAACCTAACTGCTCTCCCCATAAATGTATCTAGAGTGCAGGTTGTTGTTTATGGTAAATTACTGAATGCTCCTGATGTCTTTTCCCCCATTCCTTTGTTACGTTTCAGGACTTTAACCTACCGGAAGACGAGCCCAAAGTCCTATATTTTTTTACTGCTCAAGACATCCTGCAACTATCCCCAGTTCAGCAGAAGGAGGTGTTTGATTTTCTAGATCAATTTTCTGACATCTTTGCTAAAGACAGCACCAACTATGGGCTAGCCAAAGGGTTATCCATCAGATTGATACTGGAGATGCTCCCCTCTTCTGTGCTAAACCATATCACCACAGTCAAGTGGAGGACGCCCAGGTGTCCAAAGAGCTCAAACAGCTGTTAAACGCTGGGCTACTTTCCCTTTCCCAAAGTCCTTGGGCTTCACCCTTACTCATCCTAAAGAAGAAGGATGAGAGTCATTGTACTGTGATGGACTATTGACAATTGAACTCTTTAATCAAGAAGGACTCTTACCCCTTGCTGCATATTGATGATGATCTCTGCGTCTTGGAGGCTCTAAGTTCTTCTCTGCTATGGATCTGTCACCGGATTACTGGCAAGTTGACCTTTTGCCCAAGGACTGCCAAAAAACCACACTCATTACATCTGAAGGGCTGCTTGAGACTACCTGCATGCCACAGGGACTCTGCAATGACCCAGCTACCTTCAAATGAGCCTTGGACTCCATCCTCTGTGACTTGAAACTGTCATGTGTCCTAGTATACTTAGATGATATAACGGTTTTCAGCGCTACCTTTACCAATCACCTGGCTCATCTCAAAGAAGTGTTCATAAGATTTGAGAAGCTGGACTCAAGCTAAAACCATCCAAGTGCGCTTTCTTCAAATAGCATCTTGAATTTTTGGAACATGAAGTAACCCAGAAAGGGATTCACTCAATAACCAAGAAGGTTAGAGCCATTGACAAAATGCTTCCACCCACCAACCTGCAAGAGATACAAGTCTTTCTGGGTATGATGGGCTACTACAGGCAGTTCATCCCCAACTTTGACAATACTAGTGAACCTCCAGTCCAGCTGTTACGTAATGTCCCTTTTAAATGGACTGCTAGCCAGCAGCAAGCCTTTGAACCTTAAACAGAAACTCAAAGAGGCTTCCATCCTAGTGTATCCTGACTATGATAAAGAATTCATCCTATACACTGATACAAGAAATCTTGCTATTGGGGCTATCTTGTACCAAATAGACAACAAAGGTGTGGACCATCCTGTGGCTTATACTTCCTGTGTTCTAAAAAAGCATGAGAAGAACTACAGTGTCACAGAGAAAGAATGTCTTGCCGTGTTACATGCAGTCAAACAGTTCTGCCACTATGTGTATGATACCCATTTCACAGTTGTCACTTACCACGCTCTGCTTAAGTTGTTAAAACAGCTTAAGGAGCCAGAAGGACAACTAGCTAGATGGGCCTTCTGCCTGCAAGGTTATGACTTCACTGTGCTCCATTGCCCTGGAATTCAACATCAGAACACTGATGGCTTATCCAGAATGCCCATCCTTACTCTGCATCCTGCTGAGGCTGATCAACTGTATGAACTAATTGGATATCCTTCCTTTTGAGAAAGTAAGACAGGAGAAATCTGATTAGCCTTGTCCAAACTATCTAAAGATACACTCATTTTTGACAATCAGCTCTTCAAGAAAGTATGAGATCAATACCTGCCTTATGTACAGCCTAGGCTTTGCCTTTTGTTGGTGCTGCAAGCTCATAAAGAGACTGGGCATGGGGGCATTGCCAAGACTTTTGACTGGCCCCAGAAGAATTACTTCTGGGAAAACCTTTGCCTGCTGATTCCAGACGTCATAGCTAGTTGCCACAAATGCCAGCTCCAGAGACCGCAAGCTGCCTCCCACAAGTTCAAATTAGTTCCCCCTCAACATGCCTTTCACACTGTCAGCATTGACACTGTGGGTCCTCTCCCTCGCTCCTGCTCTGGTTGATGCTTTATCCTGATTGCTGTTGATCACTTCAGCAAGTGGGTAGAATCTTGCCCTACTAAGGACATCACTGCTAAGACAACTGCTGCTTTCCTTTTGCAGGATGTTTTCTACCGCCATTGCTGCCCTCAAGTGTTGCTATCTGACAATGGGACTAATTTCAACGCCAAGTTGGTAACCTCTGTTGTTGAGGCCTTGGGGTCTCACCAGTCCTTCTCTGCCTCTTAAAACCCTTCTATCAATGAGGCAGTAAAGCGTGCAAATTCAACACTGGTTTCTATCATGAGGAAGCTCACCTACTCTGACACTGAAAACTGGGATCTATACTTACCTGCTTCTCTCTTTGCACATTGCCTTAGAAAATATTGTGTCACTGGGTATTTCCCCTTTGCTATGCTGTATGGGCGTTAGGCTACCACTATGTCACTCTTGGGGCCCCCTAATCTCCTCTGATAAGGCCATGAATCCTGACAGCCATATTGAAAAACTAGTCAACGGCATAATTGATATAAAAGCCACTGCTTATACCTCTGCATATAATATTAAGATGCTTGAGCTCTCCCCTAATAATGCTGGACAGTCAACTTTGCCTGAGTTCCACATTGGGGACCACATTCTTTACTACCAACACCAAGTAAGTGGACAGGTGCATAACCTGGACTCTCTGTGGATTGGCCCTTTGGCAGTAACCTCCAAACAAGGGTCTGAATACACCGTAAAGCTTCTCTCCAGTGGCCGTCCTCTTGCTAGAGTACACGCGAAGTTCCTTTGTAAATACAACCCCCCCTAAGGCCAATCTAGAGGGGGGCAATGTTGTGAATGTCGCCATTCACCATGTTTTGATTTTGCCTTTGGTGGGTTATTTTGAGGACAAATCTCTCTCTTTTGCTTTTGCCTCTCAAAATGAGTTTATACCTAAACTGGGAAATACAATTGTTTGGTTTCCTGACTCTGTGCTTTCACTTGCCCCACTGATGCTTGTGGCAAGTGATCCTAAAGTCCATGTACTGTTTTGTGGTAAAGCTACACAGTATATATTCCTTTTCATATTCACAAATAAAAATTCTGTTATATTCACACTTTTGTCTTTGTGTCTTCCAGTACTTTGGTGCCTCTCTCTAGCCACAACTAGTAGAGATTATTCATCCAGGGCCATAAGGTAATTGCATAGCCTCCCCTGCCATCTAACCAAGACTTAGTATGAATCCAATCCTAAGGTTAGGATTCCCCATTGTGTGTCTGTGCCACGCCTCAGAACACAACAAAAGGGTCCCACTACATCCAGTCCCCAAAACTTGAATGGTTTGGGGTCAGGTACTGGGTTAACTGTTGGCTGAGGAGCTTTGGTGCTGGCGGATTTTTCACAAACTGTGCACTTTTTAAGAACATCAATTATGTCTTGTTTCAGATTGGGCCACCATACTATCTCTTTTAATGTGAGGTATAGATTGTTAGCCTTTGTGTGTCCTAGTAGACGGTGATGTCTTAGGATGATATCAACTCTTTGTGCAAGTGGGATGTAGGGAACATGTTTACCATTAATGATTTGCTATACAGTGTCATTTGATACATGGAAATATTTTTCATTCCTTAATAATGTATCATGGGTTAGTTGGTGTGTGGAGGGATCTTTTCCTTTTTTGTACTCAGTGTTTTATAGGTTGGGCCAGTCAGGGTCCAGGTGGTAAGGATGATCCTCTCTTGGCTGACATAGCCTAGAGAGAGCATATGCTGTGAACAGCTCTTCCCCCTATTTGTATTGGATGTCCAAGTTAAGCTGCTCAAGCAAGGACATCCATTTGTCTTATTGCTGTGCAAGTAAATTCTGAGTTTTGAAATAGATTAAGGATTTATGGTCAGTTAGTACTCAGACGTTTAAGTGTCCTTCTAGATAACATCTCCATTTCTTGCATGTTTGGTATATTGCTAGCAATTCCTTGTTGTGTATTGGGTACCTCTGCTCAGTTTTTGTTAGTTTTCTACTTTTGTAGCATACTAGAAGGAAATCTTGCTGCCCTGGCTGGCAGATGCGTAGGACTGCACCAATAGCGGTGTCACTGGCATCTGACTCAAGCTTATAGCACCTGTTATTATTAGGGTATTGAAAGAGTGGTGCTTCAATCAAAGTTTGTTTCAATAGTTGGGAATTCTTGTTGCATTCTGGTGTCTAGATGAATTTCTTTTTTGCATTACCTTTGGTTAGGTCATTGATTGGTGTGGTTAGTTTTCTGCAGTCTTTGATGTATTTCCTTAGGTAAGCTACCATTCCAAGAAAGCATCTTACTTGTTTAACAGAGGTGGGGAGTTGCATGTTATTTATGGATTTTATTTTGTCTGGATCTGCTTTGATGCCACCGTCAGAGACAATGTGGCCCAAGAACAAGAGTTCATTTTCCATAAATTGGCACTTACTAGGCTTGATGTAAAGTTTGTGCTTTGCGAGTCAATTGGGTGTCTTGCAGACATGCGTGAGGTGCTCCTCTATGATTTTTGAGAATATGATGTATTGTCAAGGTAGCATAATGTATTTGAGAGACCATTTAGTGCTTGGTTCATCATGGTGACAAATTTTGCGGGAGCGTTAGTCATCCCAAAGTTCATTACTTTACATTCAAACAATCCAAATTGTGTACTGAACACAGTCTTTGGTATGTCTTTCTCTTTTACTTTGACTTGATTATAACCAGATGTGAGATCAATCTTTGAGAAAACATTTTTCCTGAGAGCCTTTCAAATAGATCTTCTATGAGTGGAAAGGGTATTTATTTTTTACTGTACTTACATTTAGTTCTCTTTAGTCAGTAACTAGGCAAAGAGATCCTTCCTTTTTCTTTACAAAGAAAACCACTGCCCCACAGGGATTCAGAAAGGCTAATGAATACTTGGGCTAGATTGTCCTCAATATGGGTCTTGAGTGTTTGGGTCTCCATGGAGGAGAGTCTGTAGAGGGGTGCAGGTTTAGGCATGGTTTTGCATAAGTCAATGCTGTGCTTGACCTCTTGCTCAGGGGGTAACTCTGTGAGTTCTTCCTTAAATACATGAGTGTATTTGTTTAGAAGTGCTGAAAGTTCTGGGCATTAGATTTTTTATGTTTGTATGTTATTGAATTAAGTGTAACTCATTATGTGGAGGGTACTGTCCTTGGTTAGATGTTCTGGGTTGTCTTGGTTTATGACTTGGACAAATACTGCGTCTCAGGATGAGATTTTTAGGTTCTTTGAGGATATTAAAATTGACTCTGTTGCATTTGATGGTCATGGTTTTTGTTTTCCAACATATGCTGGGGTTCACTTGGGTGAACCAGTTCATGCCTGCTACAATTTTGTAGTTTATATTGTTCATGATAAGTTCTTTGATGGACGTTTGGATGCCTTGGAAGTCAATTCTGAAGGGAGCAGTTTTGCCTTGAGTAGAACCTTTGATTTATCTGCCATTCTGGTGTATTTGAAGTTGGATTTGACAACTGGTATCTTGTATTTGGTTACAAATGATTTGCTAATCATGGTGTGTTGTGCACCAGAGCCAAATAAAATTTTATGTTTATGATATTTATAAGTGCATGGATAGACAAGAAGTTATGAGCAATCTTTAATTTTTACGTTCATAAAAATGTAGGATTGCGGGACACATGAGATGTGAGCAGTAAAGTTTGTGCCTTGGTACAATTTCTTGTTGGTTTTGGGGGAGACAGGGGCACTTAGGCCTGTTCCCCCTCTTCTTTTCCCTTTTCCTCTGTTTCAAGACCTTTGAGGTCAGAGAATGTGGGATCAGATTCATAGCAGGTTGCTGTTTCAGCATTGCTAACTTCAGCGGTGTACTCTTTCTTGGGACAGGAGCGGTTTGTGCTCTGGCTACAATTGCCATTATTACAACTGGAGTTGTCATTGCTATTATTGGTGTTTTGGCGCTTGTTGCCATTGAGGTTTTCTCTGCCATTGCCGTTTGAGGTGCCATTGCTGTTGTGTGCAGCGTATTTCATGTTTGTGCGTTTTTCTGTGCGCTTGGCTTCTGCAGTGAGCACGGGCATGGAAGTGTTGGCCTCTGGGAGGATGAGGGCAGCAACAGAGGGTTTTATTCTGTTGATTAATGAGGCTCTAGTGCGTACATTGTCAGCTTGTGCTGGATTTTGGATTTTGCAGTTTATTTCCTCAAATTCATTGACGTAAGCTGTGATAGTGGTCTTCTGAAGAAGATCACTGAGCTGTATTGCAATGTTTGGAGGGATATGATGACACAAAAGTTGTGGGTGATGTCTGCTTTAAACTTTTCCCAGTTGTCAAGCTGGCCGTCAGTCTGTGAGCCAACCCAAGTGGCAAACCAGTTAGCTGCGGCCTTGTACAGGCGCTTACTGGCTTCTTAAACCCATTTTTTGTGGGGAATGCAGCTGGCGCAGAGTTTTGCGGCTGAGTGGTCTAGCAAATTGATGACATTTTTTTTGTTTTTCCCAAAGAACTTGTCAATACCAATGTACTTGGTGTTGGTAACTTTTCCTGTGGTAGGTGGTTGTGTGCTTGTTTGTGGTTGGAGAGAGCAACTGTATTGAATTATCTTGGCACATGCTTTGAGCATGACCAGTCCTCCAAATACAGTGCATCCACTAGGAATATCCTCATCAATGTTATGGGCGCGGAAGTATGTTTTCCAGGTATCTTGGGATGTGGCCTGGTTTGGTACATGAGCAAAGGTGGGCGTGTTTGTTCAGTCATTTTCTCTTTTATTGGTGTAGTCAAAAACCGTAGCTGCTACCAGTGATAGGGAGCGCCTTTTGGGGAATTTTCAGATATGAAATTAGGAAGGAGAGAAGTATATTTTATTGGATAATACTTTAGACTTATATAGATTTAGCTGTGGCAGAGATTATAGTTAGATTGAACCTAGGGGTTAGTCATGTGCAGGATGGGTTTGAGTTGCTGGATACTTGGACAGTCTTGTGATATTGGTTTGTTGCCATTTCCAGCATGTCAAACTGTATGTTGGAAGGGCAGCAAATTGGGCAATGACTAGATGTTAAGTGTGATGGCGGTAGCCAGAATACTTGTACATCCAGATTCTTGACAAAAGTTTCAATTGTTGGATAGGTTTGAGGCTTTTTTACTGCTGAATATTGTTGATTAAGATATCAAAGTTTAAAGAATGATCAAAGAAAAATTGAGGCAATGTTTAAAGGTTTTAAGAGATTAAGTTTGAGAGAATATTTTATTATAAGAGAAAGTGTATGCAGAATAGTTTAAGATTTTGGAGAAAGACTTTCCAAAGAGAAAAATGTTGAGAACAAGCTACTATAAATAGATGTCTGACTGGGAAGTTGAGGGATCTTTTGGGACATCAAGTTGGGACTTTATCAAAGCACTGAATAATTTGAATTTAAATAATCTTGGGTTTGAACATGTCTTTGGTATAACTCTTAAAGGTCTCCATCTGAAGTACAGTTGTAATGTATCTGGTGGCTTCATGCCAGGGCCCCAAAAGAGCCTGACAAGGTATTGTCCTACATGAAATCAAAGGTGTGAAAATTTACAATTGTGTGCTTGTGCAATTGCCTAATTGGGCCATTAAATAAGGTTTCTGTAATTGACGCCACTATTTCTCAAAAAATAAAAATGATGTCCTGGGGATGCCTGCATCATGAGGCACCTAGAAACACAATGTTATCCATCATAAATGAATCTAATTGACCAAAACTGTCATTAATGTCATTTCAATTCTGATAATAAACAGAAGTCAAAAGCAAGAATTCAACCCTGGTCCCCAGGAAATGCGGTCTGCTAGCCCAGAGGACCAAGAGCCCAGCTGCCTGAGGTTAACTGGAATCAAATCCAAAGGCCATCTAATAGGCTGCCCTCTAAGTCAAGGAGATTTCCTAAATAGAGAGTGTACTACTGTCAAGGGTGCGCCATCAAAGCCCAGACCTACACAGTAGTAGCTGCCTACCTAAAGGAGGTTAATGTGAACCCTGAAAAAAAATTCCCCAATAATTGTTAGTCTACGCCAGCCCCCAACATCTACACTGCAATACATTTGACCAGACCATGTGATGTTGAGAATAGGAGCCGTGAAATAGAACATCACCACTTCTATTTGCATATGCCAGCCAACCCAGGATTAGCCACCCTTGCAGACCCATTGAAATGCCCATTAATTAATGGAAAATGACTACAGATCTAAAGCCTGCAAATTTTGAAGGCGGAAAAGCAAACAGTATAAAGGCTTTGACTATGCTAAGAATGACAGCATTATCATTCCAATAATAAAAGTTTAATGAACCTTTGGATCAAGCAATTTATATCTTATTTAGCTCTAGTAATATACCACTTTCACTCCAGTCCAGCAGGCTCAAAGGCCCCCATCAATCCTACCAACAAACCTGCGGCCCCATTGTTGTGGACTTGGGCGCAGCCAAAGGACATAGCAGGAAATACCAACAGTAGAATTGGGTTAATAATAAGACAGCAGTTAGTCTTCAGGGATGAATAAGGAATTTACCTTAAGGCCCTGGGAACAATAATTATCAGAAATCTCCTCCAGACAAGACTAAGGAGATGGCACCAAAGTATGAGAATAAACACAAAAAGAAATTGCAAATATAACTTAATTTTATTGGGTGAATCTAAATGATTGTTATATGGCAATTATTTACTACAAAACGGTAGGAAGACAGATCACTGGCCACTCTATAAGTGGATTCAGGATCACTCATTTCACCAGTTGGAATGTAAATTAGTCCTTCACCTAATTTGGAGTAAAAACCCATTTGAGTTGAGAACAGGAATTGAAGGATTTTGCACTCAAAATGTGATCCCATCAAAGACAAAATCAATAATGCCTGAATACTGGGATTCACAACATTGCCCCCCTCTAGATTGGCCTTGGGGGGTGTACTTGGGCAACTTCCAGAATTTCCTCATTCTGCAAGTTGACTTACTGAATTTCAACAAATTGTTGACATTCAGTAAGTCAACATTATTTTAGTATTTATCCACCAGAATTGGACTTTTCCAAAACTAAGCTAATTTTTCATAGTGAATTATTAAGTCAAAATTGCAAAATTAAAAAGGAATAGTCATAATGTTGACACCATTTAAACAAAGGCTTAATTTTAAGCCAAAAAACTAATATAGTTCACTATAAAAATGTAAGTTTATTTGTAATTTTACATTAAGGTCAAATCCAGTAAGTAATATTTGGATAATACCCTAAATAAGATTCCATAAATTTCTTAATAAAATATACAATATTCTAAAAATAACTATTTTTTGTATTTCATACTACTGGTTTTTATTAAATATAGATATAAGATAAGCATTGAATAAAGACATATGCCAACTTTCATAGTGTCCTTTGTATTATTAAGATATTTATTGTTATGTTAAATCCATTGGATTAATATATAGCTTATTTCCAGAAGTCCACTTAAGCCAAAACACATATGTTAAAACTAGAATTTATATATGTATCTATAATGTCACTTTGTGTCAAATTGAAGTGTCACTTAAATTGCAACAAAGGGGTCTGGCTAAGCAAACAAAGTGACATAATTTGAGCAAGATTTAATAAGAGAGTAACTATAAAAGAAGGCTGGCTGCCTTCATGTTGACACCTTCACTGGTTTATTACTAAAACACTGCTGCTTAACAAAAAGCACACATACAATGGTATAATAATCCAGATCAAAGTACCCAGGGATGTACTTTAGACTTCCCTCTACATTTCCTACTATTTAGTTCTCATAAGTTACATATACACATCTTTAATTTTTTAAATTAAAAAATAATCAATTTTGGCCTTAAAAAACCAACTCTGGAAAATATTAACTAAGCTTTATAGGCATTTTACATAGTGTTTTCTGGTTTTATGTTGACTGTCAGTATGCTGACAGTCAAAATTAAAGTGTTTTTTATGCTGAAAACCAAGCTAAATATTTTTGACTATTATGATTACCAGAATATCAAAATTTTATTTAAACATGGTTTTTTCTATTATTTACTAATAAACTAGCTCTAAAAGCACTTTTCATACTTCTATAAACTATTTAATTAATAATAAAAAATAAAGCATGTGATTAATATTTAATTTTATTCATGTTTCACATTATTATTACTTTATGAACTCTACTATAATTATTGTAGGAAAAATCTTCTAAGAAGCCACCAAAGAATCCCAAGTCAACCAAGAAAGTGCCCAAAGCCTCTGGAAAGGCCCAAAGTCCAACCTCCAACAAAAAACTAGTCAAAACGCCCTGAAAGAAACAGAAGAAAAAGGAGAAGACCCCAGAACCTGAAAGCAAAGAGCCCTCCCCTGACCCCTCCTCTTCTCCAATCTGGTATTAATCAAAAGGAGACAATGTTCCACTAAAAAAGCAAGGAAGAAAAAAGATACCCAAGAGTCTAGAGCCCCATCCAAGCCTAGTTAAACCAAGCTCAAAGGAATCAAGCCCCAAGGAATCAAGCTCATCCCAGTCCAAGAAGCGCAAGAATCCAACTCCAGATAATTCACCTCCACCACCCAATGAATATGTACCTTCATCCTCCTCATCAAGTATCAACAAAGAAGATCCTGATGATTACCTGTCTGACTACCATCAAGCAATAATTGGCCCATGGGATCCCCTCAAGGTTCATAACATATGTAACATCAAAGGAGAGTTTAAGCTCCCAAAGAAGTTCCTAAGTTTTTTACCTCTAATGTCTATCAAAGGAGGTAAAATTATAGTCTGTGATGGCTATGTTTTCAATTGCAACAATCATAAGAGAGCAGGAAGAAGCAAGCATTAAGTGTGTGAACATAGAAGCTGTGCTGCCAGGATCAACGTAGAAGGATGGGATAAAGTCACTAGTGAAAAAGGAGAGCATACATGCAATGCTCTAATCACACTTATTGAAAAGCTTCCAAAGTGGTACCTCTACCAAATGATTCAAGTCTCCAAAGATGTCAAGGCTTCTGATCTGGAAGTTAAGGCCACCACACACCTAAGTAATGAGAACCTGAAGCTCATCCCTGACTGTGACCAGTTAGTGAAGTACATATGTGACAAACGCCGTGATCTATTCCCCCATAAGAAATCTGCCATGGTCCAAGGAGAGTTAGTCTTGACAGAGGAGTTAAAGATGTTCAATGGTGATGAGGTATTCCTTTTACATGATGACAGGCCTACAGCAGAGGCAAGAATTATATGCTATGATACACAACAAAACCTGGAGCAGTTAAGAGATTCAGAGACCTGGTTATGTGACAGTATCTTTGCAGTATGTCCCCGTCTTTTTTACCAACTATGGGCTGTACATTCCCACATTGAAGGAAAGATGCTCACATTTGCCTACTTTCTTCTTCCTGAGGCAACATAAGAGATCTACACAAGGGCCTTTAAAACCTTCAGAAAGCATCAATGCCCTACCCAGTAATAAAAAGAGTTCCCCTGGCCATAATACTAGAGCCAATCCAGATCATGGTGAAAAGGATGAAGCCATACTTGCTGCAGAACAAAAAGATCATGATAGAGCACTTGGCCTCTCAGCTATATTCATGGACTATGAAACTGCCCAGTATAACACTTTGTAAATACCTTTGATGGAGAGGTCCAGGGGTGATTTTTTCTTTATTGACAGGCTGTTAATAGGCAGCTAAAGGGTCTATCTGAGCTCAGCTAGCTCCACTGTCTAGATACATCAGGAAAGTGCAAGTTCTTAATTCAGCAGTTTTTATCACTAGCATTTGTAAAGCCAGAGCATACTAGACAAGCCTTTGACCTCCTATGCCAGAATCCATATACCAAGAAACATGAGGATGCCTTCTACCCTTTCATTGAATATTACAAACCACAGTGGATTGGACGTAAGGTCACTAAGCGCCTGAGCAAGCCCAGAGCCAAAGCCAACTGGAACTGCTACCAGGCAGTTCTTAAGGATGAGATTAAAACGACTTCATCTTTGGAGGGCTGGCATAAGCATATCAAGCCCTTCTTTGGAATTAAGCCCAGATACAACATCTTCTACTTGCACTTAAAAGTCCAACAGGTGAATACTGTTGCATATATCAGAGATATTGAGAACTGCCCATCCAAGAGGAAGAGAACCACTAAAGAGAAACAATATCAAGAGAAGATCAAAAAAGTTGTCAAGGCCAAATATAAGCTTTCAGAGCTTTGGGAATACATCAAGAAGATTGCCGCAGTTTGTAATGGCAACCAGGTGATCACAGTCTAGTTTTTCATTAAATTTATTGAGCATTGCCTAATTTTGTACATAGTTCTTATTTGTTCAGTATAATATTTTTATATAAATAGTTAGTCTAAATGACTCATTAATAATTTATTAAACTGCTTTTATAAAATAATTAATTTTCTATTGATAGCTTGATGCCTTATGCTGTATTATATGGCCTATATTGGTATTTTACTAGTAAATCATGTTTTTGTAGTTTCCAATATAGAAAAATATTATATTACTGCTTCTGATTATTGAATTTTCCTATAATATGTGCATTTTCATGTAGTATTGCTTTCTATATTGGGGGTTTTATTTTATTTTTATAAGTGGGAAAAAATATTTTATAGTAAAGATAGCTAATTTCATAGTGGATTGTTTTTGAAGTGTATTTTAATGATTTTTTAATTGTTATGTATCATTTTTATGGTCTTTTTTAAATCTATGTAGTCACATTACCCTAAAAATATTTTGAAGCTTAATTTTTATTAAGTAAAATGTTCAGGAAACAGGTTTCTGCTTATTAAAAAAGTGTCAAAATTTAATAGTCTGTATTAGTAAAAACTTAATTATGACTTTTCAATGATGTTGACATTAGAGTATTTTTAATTCTGATTTTAAACACATAGTAAGTTGAATTGCGGAATGAGTTAATTCTGGTAGTTGCCTATACTTGCGGAGAAACTTGGTGTGAACCCAGGCAAAGAGGTGTTCTATAGATAACAGTTTGACAGTGTACTTGGCACCATGTTTGAAGGTCTCTTCTAGAGGGCCAATCCACAGAGAGTATAACTTTTGAGCTCTTTCTCCTACTTAATGTTGATATTAGAGGACCAGGTCTCTAACTTGGAACTCTGGGAGAGGAGCGCAGCTGGCGTTGCTTGGTGTTAGTTCCAGAGCCTTTGTCTAGTAGGCAGAAACATACACAGAGGCTTGGATGTCAATTATGCAATTAAATAGACCTTTGATATGATCTTTGGGATTAGAGGCATCATCAGAGGTAGAGAGCTGCATCCCTAAGAGAGAATTAGCCTCTCTTCTGTATATTATGACAAAGGGGGAGAAACTGGTAGCCCCATACTTTCTGAGGCAATAATCAAACATAGCAGCTGGCAATGTCAGGGACCCACTCTTGGGCGGCTGGCCCGCCGGTTTTGGAGGTAACTTGGGCCGGGCTTTTTGCGGGCAGGGCCCACCACAAGAGAGGCGCTAACTTCAAGAGGTAAGAAGCAGACTTTCCTAACCAAGACCACAGCCTGCAGCCAGTACAATGGTGTCCACCACCCCAGTAAGGGTGATGTACACTATACCAAAAAGCTTGCTGGTATGGTTGGTTGGCAGGTTAGAGGAAGAGGCTGGCATCAGTTTTGATGTTACAGGTGGTTCCATATAAACGTTATAGGCCAGGAGGTAGTTGAATTTTCCTCTAAATAACTTAGGGGTAGAGAATATCCACAGGCCTTGGCAGTTGTATCTGACAGCAGATTGGATGCAGGCTAATGGGTCAAGTTTGATGATTTTCTCTGGTGTGTAATCCTTATATTCAGGCTTTAATGGGTAATCAGTAAAATGAACAGGCCCAAAAGGAGCACCAGGTGGACAGAAAACTGCGGGCAGAGGGGCAGGAGGGCAGGGGGATCTCAAACTTAACTTATAGACGGCAAATACAAAATATGGTAATAGCTGTATGAGCCAAAGTAACATAACCTTTATTTAAAAATGGCAATAAGTTTGGAGCGTGGGGTCCTTTGGTCTATATAGCACCCCACCTCCAAAATTAACATTTTCCATGGGTTCATCAAGGCATTGGGGAAAGCTGGGCCAGGGGAATTGGGTACTTGGGTCTGAAAGTAGCAGAATGGCGCTTGGCCCAGGAGTTCTTTCATTGGTCAAAATTCTTGATTTGGCTATCTGATTGTCTTGCTTTAGCGTTGTGGTCATGGGGCTGGGCCGCAGGCCCGTGCCTCTTTCCTAGGTAGGCTCCTGATTGGTTGCTTGAGAGGACTTCAAACTCATGAAGCTTACATAGGCGCCATCTCTGCCTTCATTAGGCAATTTGAAAGGCTCCTCTTTGGGCGCCACTATGGTCCGGCTGATGTCGGTATTCTGGCTTTGGGAATTCACAGGAGCCTCAGCTTGCAGGGGTTTGATCCCCAAAAAACACAGGCAGGCGGCACAGCGGTCCATAGGCCTGGCAGCCCGTAGGAATCCAGGGCCAGGGTTCAAATCCCGCTCCCAGGCCTGGGTTTCCAGAGGGGAATAATTGTCAATCTTGACAGGTAAGTACAGATTCCAATTTACAGCATCAAAGTAAGTCAGTTTACTCATGATAGATACCAATGTAGAGTTAGCCTGTTCTACAGCTCTATTAGCAGAAGGACTTTAAGGGGAAGAGAAGAATTGATGGGTCTCTAACGCTTCTACTACAGAGGTTATCAGGCGGGTATTGAAGTTGGATCCATTGTCAGAAAGTAGCACTTGAGGGAATCTGTGGCAATAAAAGATGTCTTACAACAGAAATTCAGCAGTTATCTTTGCTGTGATGTCCTTATAGGGTAAGCTTCTACCAATTTACTAAAGTTATCTAAAGCAATCAAAATGAACCAATACCATGTTCTGAATCAAGGAAGGGGACCCACTGCATTGATGCTGACGGTATGGAAAGTGTGTTGAGGGGGTACCAGTTTGAACTCATTAGTGGCAGCGCAAGGCCTCTGTAGTTGAAAATTATTGCAACTAGCAAGAACATCAGGAATCGACAGTCAGAGGTTCTCCTAATAATAGTGTTTCTGAAACTAATAATAAGTTTTGGATATTCCTCCATGTCCAGTCTCCTGATGTGCTTGCAGGATTTGGGACAGTCATAGGCTTGGGCAAACATAAAGGATGTACTGTTACTGAATCTTCTTGAACAGTTATTGATTGTGGACAAGGGTGTCCTAAGAAAACTTCTGTATGGCCAAGAAAGTATCTTCAGTTTCAGATTCCATGCAGAGGGGTGACCAATTAGTTTCTATAGTTAATCAGCCTCAGCAGGATGGAGGGCCAGGATAGGCATTTGAGAGAGTCTGTCAGCACTTTGATATTGTATGCCTGGGCAATAGAGTACTGTGAAGTCATAACCTTGAAGTCAAAGAGCCCATCTAGTCAGGCGTCCTTCAGGTTCTTTCAACTGTTGTAACCACGTGAGAAAGGCATGATCTGTGACAACAGTGAAGTGTGTACCATAGATGTAGTAGCAAAACTTCTTGACAGTGTGAAGCACAGCTAGGCATTTTTTTCAGTCACACTGTAAATCTTCTCATGTTTTTTAGAGCTCTGGAGGTATAGGCTACTGGGTGGTCTACACCCTAATCATCAAATTGCGCCAGAATGGCACTAATAGCAAGGTCACTAGCGTCAGTGTAGAGAATAAACTCCTTGTTGTAATCAGGGTATACAAGGATAAAGCCTCTTTCAACTTCCATTTGAGAGTCTCAAAATCTTGCTGTTGAATAGAAATCCATTTGAAATGAAAATTTCTTAACAACTAGACCAAAGTTTCACTGATGTCAGCAAAGTCAGGGATAAACTGTCTTTAGTAGCCCATCATGCACAAGAAGACTTGGAATTCTATCAAAGAAGTGAGATGAGCACTTTTTCAATGGTTTCTACTTTCTTGGTCATGGTACATATTCCAGTATGAGTTACTGCATGTTGTAAGAATTCCAGTCAATCTATAAAGAAGGCAAATTTGTAAGTTTTCAGCTTGAGTCCAGCTTCTCTGATATTGATGAACACTTCTTTAAGATGAGCCAGGTGATCAGTGAACGTGGCAATAAATATAGTAATATCATTCAAATAGACCAATACACAAGAAAGCTTTATATCACATAATATGGATTTATAGCCCTCTGGAACGTAGCAGGGGGTACTTCACAGCCCTTGGGCATGCATGAGGTTCAAACAATCCCTCAGAAGTGATAAGGGCGTCTTTTTTTATATATTCAGGGGAAAGGTCTACTTGCTATTAGACAGACGCCATATCCATATCTGAGAAGAACTTAGAACATCCAAGGCAACAAAGAACATCATTTATGTACAGTAGGGGGTAAGAATCCTTCTTGGTTAAAGAATTTAATTGTTGATAGTCCATCACAATGCAATGACCTCAATCATTCTTTTTCAGGATGAGCAAGGGGGAGACATAAGGGCTTTGGGAAGGAGCAATTAGTCCAGCATCCAGCAACTGCTTGAGTTCTTTGGACACCTGAGCATCCTCCACTCTAATTTGTCTATAGGGCTTTGCTTGGAAAGGAAGAGCATCACCAGTATCAATCTAATGTATGCCACCCTTATCCAGGCCATAATCTGTGCTGTCTTTGGCAAAGATGTTGACAAACTGATCAATCAGGTCAAGAACTTCTTTCTGTTTTACAGGAGACAACTGTGGGAAATCCTCAGCACCAAACAAGGACAACACTTGAGGCTCTTTCTCTGGTAGGTTGAAATCACAGAAGGTACTAAAAGGATGCAGTGAGAGTACATCTGGCGCATTTTTTTTTGCCATAGCCAACCAATTGACCCTTAAAGACGGTGATAGGTACATGATTTAGGTTAGCCATAAGTAACTGTCAAAAAAGCAGGCTCAACCTGCCAACAAGGTTCTAAGTAAACAGGTTTGTAACCCACAATCCAATTATCCAGTCACTCAAAGCCAAGTTAGGAAGTCAACTTGAATTTCCAAATACAACAACATGAACAGAAGCTAATCCCCTACAGTGCATATCTTGTTTTGGCGCTTGACTCATTACAAGGATCAAGCCACCCCCTTCACCATACCACTGTGTGATCAACACTATCATGTTCCTACTATCCACAATTCACAGTGACTATATAATCCATATCTCTCAATAAAGAATATTATCTAGTTTCCAAATATTTTCCCTTGTAAATTTGCTAAAACAGCACAGTTACAACATTGGTAACACAGGTAGGTTCTCCATCCTACCTTATCTTGCAAAATTCTTCCTGTTGCCTGTACTTGCTGCGGCCAACAAATCCTCAACAGAATCATGCCTGGCCTTCTGCTAGACTGGACACCGTGCATGCCTGGTGCCAAGATACCTGATGGCTTTGTCCTCTACCAGAACACGGTGATCCTGCTTCCCGCCTTCAATGCTCTGTCAGCACAAGGGTTCTTCCAAGCACCCGCCACCATGCCTCAAGCAGCTGACAAAGGCACTATGCCAGCCTACATAGCCCAGAGACT
This sequence comes from Entomophthora muscae, assembly GCA_014839935.2. Taxonomy (NCBI): domain Eukaryota; kingdom Fungi; phylum Entomophthoromycota; class Entomophthoromycetes; order Entomophthorales; family Entomophthoraceae; genus Entomophthora; species Entomophthora muscae. Next base: position 100,412 of record QTSX02005156.1, read on the forward strand.
TTGAAGCACCGCCTTGGAGCCTTTTGCTGGAGCCAACAACAATAACCCTGCGGCATGGATTCAGTTAGCTCAAAGCAGGCTGTCCCAGATGGAATGCCCACAACGGTTCTGGAGGGCTGAGATCTCCATTAATTTGACTCATAACACTGGTACCTGGCGCAACAAGTGGCACAAAGAGCAAAAGGAGAAGACTTAAGACACCTTCAAGAAAAATTTCCTGGCAATATTTGTGCTGAAGGATACCACACTCATGATTATACAGCAATTAAAGAATATAACCAAACAGGCACAGTGAAGGAGCTCACCCAAGCTTACAAGGAACTCTGACTACGTGCCCCCTCTGATATGGCTTTTGACACTCCAGCAACCCACATCATGTACTATGACTCACTCAAGTCACATGTGATTAGACACGTAAACCTGGACCAAGTGACCAACTTGCAAAAACTGTATTGTGAGGCAGAGAAAGCAGAACAAAAGTCCAACGCTCTCCAAAAGGCGCAAACTGAAAAGAGAGAGCAACCCAAAGATTCTCACCCATCTAGGTGTTCCAATCAACCGCCCCCTGGGAACAGCAACAATGCAAACCACAAACCCACAGGTTCAAACGGATATGAAAATGGAAGTAACAGCCAGTCAAACTGTACTCATTTTTTCTACACTGCCACTCAAGACAATCAAGACAAGGGAAAAGCCCGGGGAGAGCACTAAGCAATCCAAGCTCTCCCCACACAGCCCCAAACTTGCCTAACAATGATTACCAACCTGAGGATGTGGACCAATGCCCAATGATCCAAGTGCCCTCAGAAGACCCAGTACTTTGATCCATCACTATTTATCCCAATAAACCAATGTCTTATCCTTTCCGCTTTTGCAGTTACACAGGCTCAGCACTACTGGACTTGGGCGCAGATTAAACCCTAGTCAACAGTAGCTTTGTAGAAAAATTCAAGCCTATCACTAATCCTTTGTGGATTGAGAACATGGTTTTAGCTGATGAACATCACATTGCTGTGATAAGGGAAACTGCTCCATTCTCTATCATGCTAGAGAACCTGCATTCCACCATCCAGGGCCCCATCATTGATTTCCCCAAGTTAGACATTGTGCTGTGACTGGGCTGATTAAAAAGGAGCAACCCCCATGTAGACTGGGCAACCTCAGTACTGACTATCAAACAAGAAGGCGTCAATCACCAAATCTACCCTGACTCAGTGGACCAGCTCCTGTGTGACCACATCTTTGTACACATTACAGAGACCCTGGACAAACAGGAGAATCTCAAGGCAATTAAATGGGACTCCTGCCAGTACAAGATCATACACTTCAAGGACCACCAAGATACCACTACACCTCAGGATTGCAAAATTGTAGCCCACCATCCAGAAATCTTCAAAGAGGCTCTACCTGGGTTGCCACCAGAGAAACACATCCAACACTCCATCTAACTCAAAGGAGCTGTACATAAGGTGCAACCCATCTACTGCCTTACATCAAATGAGGACAACACCCTATGTGCCTACCTCAAGGAGGCATTGGAGAAAGGACTTATCCGCCCCTCACAGTCTCTCTTTGGTGTTGCCATATTCTTAGTAGCAAAGAAAGATGCTACCCTACACCTAGTCACGGACTATCAAGCCTTAAACAAAGTTACTATCAAAAGTTATTACCCACTACTGCTCATTGACAACTTCTTCAACGCCTTGGGCGGCACCACAGTCTTCTCCAAGATCAACCTAACCGCTGGCTACAACCAGATCCATAACAAGGAGGAAGACATACCTAAAACAACATTCTGCACTAAATACAGATCATACAAGTGTGTGGTACTCAACTTTGGAATGACAAACACCCTGTTAACCTTTGTGACCTTCATGAATGAGGTGCTTGCCCCCACATTGGCAAGCACGCCTTGGTATCTCTAGACAACTGTTGGGAATTTTGACCAAGCAATGATGGCAATTATGACAGAGCCCACAGATTGGGATTGCTACAACCAAATACATTAATTAGTAGTACAAAATACAATGATAAAAATTATGACAGAGCTTGCAGACATGAATTGCAGCTACCAAATAATATAAATTGGTAGTATAAATTATATGCAAATTAGATCAGCAGTAGTCTGCTGACCTGAGCCTTAAACTAGCCAACAATAATAGCTGCCACAGCCATTAATGACACATGATTTGCTGCTGCTGCACTTAATAAATACACAAAGCGCCGCGGCGCTGACTAGCAATTGGATTAGGTGCCAAGGCACCAAACTACTTTTACGTCAAGCACCGCCACACCAACAGAAAATTATTGCAGGCGCCACAGTGCCACCTTACTTTTACATCAAGCACCGAGGCGCTGGGTTTGATTCCCCATAATCTCAAATTCCCATAATTGTCACATTAATAAGCATCAAGCTTGTAGATGCCAAGGAAGCAGGAAGTGATCCTGAAGTAACTAAATTATTCCACACCAGCAAGGATCACCTGTGCTGGGTGAAGATGAAGATATTATATTGGTTGACATGCAAGAAGCGCCAAACCTAGATTAATAATTACCCAAATTAGGGGCATGCTAGAATGTCCTAGAAGATATTGCTAGCAGCCCAGGGATTACCCCTGTAGTAGGTATAAGAAGAATTAATCATTTACAATAAAATCAATCTTTGAACCCTATTTATTTTATCCTTAATCTGGTTGACCTTTATCCTAATCCTTAGGTGCTTTTGCGTGATCAGAAGCCATTGCTGGGCAATAATCATGGTTCTGCTCAATCCTGGCTCTTCTGATACAATACTATCCATATCCTTACATATGACTGTATTATGGAAAATGTCCTGTGCCCTATAGTCTCAAATAATTGTGGCGCTGTAATGCAAAAAAAGTGCAACAATGGTGCTCACTACAGGGGACACACATTTGCGTGTAGAAGAAGGAGTCAATTGGAAAACCCCTGGTAACCACAGACGGCACAACTGAGTGCAATGGAGACCAGCATCATAGAAAGCAACACATAACGCCAATGGGAAGATGTCAGTCCAGGCTCCCAGTTCACGCCATGGTACAAGTCTAAAAGGTTACGCAACCAGAGTACAAGAATATAATTGAAGCCCTTGCAAAAATGCTTAATAGCGCTACTAAGCAACAGGTTGTTACACCAACCCTGCTGAATGGGCGCGCTTAAGGCACACATTGTTCATTGAAGGGCTACTAAGCAGCAGGTTGTTACCCCAACCCTGTTGAATGGGTGTGCTTAAGGTACACATTGTTTAATTGAAGCGCTACCAAGCAACAGGTTGTTACACTAACCCTGTTGTATGGGCGTACTAAAGGTCTACATTGGCTCATGAAAGCGCTTGGAACAGCAAGTTGTTACACCTATCTTGCTGCATGATTGCACTCAAAGCACACTTGATATTACAGAAGCAAGCAAGAGCATTCACAGGTTTGAACTGTACCAGCTACCTTCACTGGATTAAGGGGCCTAAGAAGTCAAGGGACTCAAAGGACACCCCACTCTTGCAAAGACTTGAGCAGCGCTGGCCACCTCTACATTGGCAACGTTCAACCAGTTGCTTACTCTGGCGCTAACAGAAATCTCACCAAGACAACAAGTCATACAAAAGTTTTCTAGGCGCAACTGATAGTACTGCCACTTTATGTAAGCCTCCTCTAGGAAGGGGGAAAATATGCTACTTCAGAAGAATAACTCTAAGTCAAATTCCTGGGGTCCAGACCCAAAAAGTTGTTGCAAGACCCAAGCAGGCACATAATTATAAACAAAAAGTCTAGGCGCTCAGTCAACAGAATGAGCGCCATATCTCCAAGAAAGATTCAAAAGAAAGAAAATATAAAAATAAGGAATTAAAAATATAAAAAAAGATAATAAAAACAAAGAATGAACAAAAAGATAAAATCAAAATGATAATAAAAAGGAATAAGGAGCCAAGCAAGTTTATTGCAAAGGGAAGCTTACTGGGGACAGTCTCTGGGAGCAGGGGCGCCTCTGCGCAGCTGGGAGGAGGATGCTGCAGGGGGAGTGGCTTGGTAGTTGGCATATCAGGGATGCTTTGCGGGGTGTTGGATGTTGATAACAGAGCTCTTGTAGGTGGGGAAGAGGTATCAATCATTGTCAAGGCATTGACGCACATGTGTCAAGATCACCAGCATCTGAGCCCAGGCCAACTGGGAGTTCTGCAACATGGAGGTCCAGTTACAGAGCGGGAGGCGGAGCTGGCTCACAGGCACAAGGCAACCCCAACCACCACAAGCAGAGAACACAGCTCCAATTGACAGGAAGTCCATCAGGGCGTCCTCCATGTAGGAGTAGGCTAGCGGTAACGGAACCTGGAGCTGATAAGCCAGAGCACAATAGTGCTCCAGGAAACAACCAGCGTACCCTGGCTGGCCAGGCTGGCAGCTATTGGGGGTGTACCACATGAAGTGGCACGCAGCAGCAGCCAAGGGAAGATGCAGACTGGCGTTGTCAGTGCTCACTGCCAAAAGGAAGGCCTTAAAGGTAGCCAAGAAGTGTCAACTGGCATTGGCCTGGACAGGAAGGTCCAGGGTCTGATGGAATGCTGGGTCAGCAGAAAACTCAAGGGCCCAAATCCAAGCCACCTCATCTATAAAGTTGCTTTAGATGGCAATAGTGTGAGCGTTCTGGGCAGAGATCTGACCAGGCGCCAAGGAAGCAGACTGCAGACCAAGGCGTACCTCAGCAGCCAAGCAGGAGGCGTTGTATCAACTATGGTAAAGCTCACTGGCGCAGATAGGAGTCATGGCATCCTCATTGGAGTGCATGGCTTGCACAAAGCTGAACATGGTCTCCTTGTGATGACAAACACCAAGCTTGCTTAAAAGATTTGGGTAGTCCATGGGGACCTTGTCTGAGTTGCGCTGAGCGCAAAGCATTGACAATGAGGTGGCAGGAGGCTCACCAGAGGAAGGCAAGTACTGCAAAAAAGGGCGCAAAGCACCAGAAGGACCACAGACAGGAGGCGTACTGGGGACAGGAGGAGGCTCATCAAATAGGGAATCCTCTTTAAAAAGATCACCAGTATTGGAACTAGATGCAGAATTAGGGAAAGAGCCAGCCATGGTGGTGGTGCAGTACTGCTTGCAGAATTGATCCTTGCTGGAGAAAAGACAGTTAAGGAAGGCAATCCTCACAGAGCAGGGCATTTTACAGAGAGCATTAAGCTCTGCCTCACCCATGGTGGCCATCATAGAGTCATATGTTTGGCACATGCTTTGGAGGTTGTTGGTATTGCTGGTTGAGTTCATCAGAGAAAAGAAAGGAAGCTGCACTTGGTCAAGTGAGGTAATATGTTGGGAATTTTGACCAAACAATGATGCCAATTATAACAGAGCCCACAATTTGGGATTGCTACAATCAAATCCATAAATTAGTAGTACAAAATACAATGATACTAATTATGACAGAGCTTGTGGACATAAATTGCAGCTACCAAATAGTATAAATTGGTAGTAAAAATTTTATGCAAATTGGATCAGCAGTAGTCTGCTGACCTGAGCCTTAAACTAGCCAATGATAATAGCCACCACAGCAATTTATGACACATGATTTGCTGCTGCAGCACTGCCTAGCAATTGGATTAGGCGCCAAGGCGCCAAACTACTTTTACGTCAAGCGCTGCCACACTAACTGAAAATTATTACAGGTGCCACAGCGCTGCCTTACTTTTACATTGAGCCCTGAGGCGCTGGGTTTGATTCCCCATAATCTCAAATTCCCATAATTGCCACATTAATAAGCATCAAGCTTGTAGATGCCAAGGAAGCAGGAAGTGATCCTGAAGTAACTAAATTATTCCACACCAGCAAGGATCACCTGTGCTGGGTGAAGATGAAGATAGTCTATTGGTTGACGTGCAAGAAGCGCCAAACCTAGATTAATAATTAACCAAATTAGGGGCATATTAGAATGTCCTAGAAGATATTGCTAGAGCCCAGGGATTACCCTTGTATTAGGTATAAGAGAATTAATCATTTATGTTATGTTCTGAGGCACGGCACAGACACACAACAGGGAATCTTACCCTTAGGATTGGATTTGAATAAGTCTTGGTTAGATGACAGGGAAGGCTATGTGATTACCTTGTGGCCTTGGAAGAATAATCTCTACTAGCTGTGGCTAGAGAGAGAGACATGGAAGTACTGGAAGACACAGAGACAAAAATGTGGTTAGAACTTAATTTTATTGGTGAATGGGGAAATGGAATATATAGTTGTTGACAATACCAAAAAACACTACCAGGACGGTAGGATCACTTGCCACAAGCATGAGTGGGGCAAGTGAGTTGTGCAGAGTCAAGAAACCAAACAATTGTATTTCCTGATTCAGTCATCAACTCATTTCAAGAGGCAAAAGCAAAAACAAGGGATTTGTCTTTGAAATGGCCCACCAAAGGTGAAATCAAAACGTGATGAATTGCAGCATTCACAACATTACCCTCCCCAAGATTGGCCTTAGGGGGGGGTTGTATTTACAAAGGAACTTTGTGTGTACTCTAGCAAGAGGACGGCCACTGGAGAGAAGCTTTACGGTGTATTCAGACCCTTGTTTGGAGGTTACTGCCAAAGGGCCAATCCACAGAGAGTCCAGGTTATGCACCTGTCCACCTACTTGGTGTTGGTAGTAAAGAACACAGCCACCAACGTCAAGCTCAGGCAAAGAGGCACATCCAGCATTATTGGGGGAAAGTTTAAGCATTTTAGTCTTGTATGCAGAAGTGTAGGCAGTGGCCTGTATATTGATTATGCGGTTGACTAGGTCTTTGATGTGGTTGTCAGGATTCAGGGCCTTATCTGAAGAGAGCAGGGGGGCCCCCAAGAGCAACGGAGTGGTGGCCTCAAGCTCATACAAAATAGCAAAGGGGGAGTACCCTGTGACACAATGTTTGCTCAGGCAATAGGAAAAGAGTGCAGCAGACAAATATAAATCCCAATTAACGGCGTCAGATTAGATGAGCTTTCTCATGATAGAAACCAGAGTTGAATTTGAACGCTCAACTGCCCCATTGGTTGAGGGATTATAGGGGTAGAGAAAGACTGGTGAGGCCCCAAGGCTTCAACAACAGAGGTTATCAACTTGGTGTTGAAGTTAGTCTCATTATCAGACAACAACACTTGAAGGCAGCCATGGCAATAGAAAACATCTTGCAACAGGAAGGCAGTAGTTGTCTTAGCGGTGATGTCCTTAGTTGGGCGAGCTTCTACCCACTTACTGAAGTGATCAACAGCAACTAGGATAAAGCAACAACCAGAGCGGGAGCAGGGGAGAGGACCCACAGCGTCAATGCTGACAGTGTGAAAGGCATGTTGAGGAGGGACTAATTTGAACTTGTGAGAGGCAGCTCATGGTCTCTGGAGCTGGCAGTCAAGGCAACAAGCTATGACGTCTGGGATCAGCAGGCAAAGATTCTCCCAGAAGTAATTCTTCTGAAGCCAGTCAAAGGTCTTGGCAATGCCTCCATGGCCAGTCTCTTTATGAGCTTGCAACACCAAGGAGAGGCAAAGACTGGGCTGTACATAAGGCAGGTATTGATCTCATACTTTCTTGAAGAGCTGATTGTCAAAAATGAGTGTATCTTCAGATAGTTTGGACAAGGCTAATTGGACCTCTTCTGTCTCGTTCTCCCAAAAGGAAGGATGTCCAATTAGTTAATACAACCGGTCAACCTCCACAGGATGCAGAGCAAGGATGGGCATTCTGGATAATCCATCAGCGTTTTGATGTTGAATTCCAGGGCAATGAAGCTCAGTAAAGTCATAGCCTTGCAGGCAGAGAGCCCATCTAGCAAGGCGCCCTTCTGGCTCCTTAAGTTGTTGTAACCACTTAAGCAAAGCGTGGTCTGTGACAACAGTGATGTGGGTATTGTACACGTAGTGGCAGAACTGTTTGACTGCATGTAACACGGCAAGGCATTCCTTCTCTGTGACGCTATAGTTCTTCTCATGTTTGTTTAGAACACAAGAAATATAAGCCACAGGATGGTCCACACCTTTGTTGTCCAGTTGAGCCAAGATAGCCCCAATAGCACAGTTGCTAGCGTCAGTGGTTAGGATGAATTCTTTATCATAGTCAGGATACACCAGGATGGGCGCCTCTTTGAGTTTCTGCTTAAGGGTCTCAAAGGCTTGCTGCTGACTGGCGGTCCATTCAAAGGGGACATTACATAACAGCTGGACCAGAGGTTCACTGGTATTGGCAAAGTTGGGATTAAATTGCATGTAGTAACCCATCATACCCAGAAAGACTTGTGCCTCTTGCAGGTTGGTGGGCAAGAATTTGTTGATGGCTTCAACCTTCTTGGTCATAGGGCAAATACCAGTCTGGGTTACTTCATGGCCCAAGAATTCAAGACACTCTTTAAAGAAAGCACACTTAGAGGGCTTTAGCTTCAGACCTTCTTCTTGATTCTTTAGGAGAACTTCTTTGAGATGAGCCAGGTGGTCAGTGAAGATGGCGCTAAAAACTGTTATATCATCTAAGTATACTAGGACACATGACAGTTTCAAGTTGCAGAGGATGGAGTCCATGGCTTGTTGGAAGGTAGCTGGGGCATTGAAGAGTCCTGTGGCATGCAGGTAGTCTCAAGCAGCCCTTCAGATGTAATGAGTGTCGTCTTTTGGCGGTTCTTGGGCAAAAGGTCAATTTGCCAGTAACCTGGTGCCAGATCCATAGCAGAGAAGAACTTAGAGCCTCCAAGACGTCAGAGAGCATCATCAATACGCGGCAAGGGATAATAATCTTTCTTGGTTAAAGAGTTCAATCTCTGATAGTCCATCACAATACAATGACCCCCATCTTTTTTTAGGATGAGAAGTGGCGAGGCCCAAGGACTTTGAGAAGGGGCCAGTAGCCCAGCATCTAGCAGCTGTTTGAGTTCTTTAGATACCTGCATGTCCTCTACTTGACTACAGCAATATGGTTTGGCACAGAAGAGGGGAGCATCTCCAGTATCAATCTGATGGATAACCCTTTGGCTAGCCCATAGTTGGTGCTGTCTTTAGCAAAGATGTCAGAAAATTGATCTAGAAAATCAAACACCTCCTTCTGCTGAACTGGGGATAGTTGCAGGATGTCTTGAGCAGTAAAAAAATATAGGACTTGGGGCTTGTCTTCTGGAAGGTTAAAGTCCTGAAACCTACCAAAGTGGTAAAAGGACAAGACATCATGAGCATTCAATAATTTTCAATAACAACAACCTGCCCTCTAGATACCTTTATAAAAAGAGCAGTTAAATTGGCCACTAGCAATTGAACAGGATCCTTATGGGAGACGTCCAAGATTCTGGACAGAGGTAGGGCTTGTTGCGCCCTAATGAAGGGGGGAGTAAAACTCTAAGAAAGTTTGTTTGGGTAATTGTAGGATATCTGGGAGTCTAGGATGGCCTGGGATCCTGGGGGGATGGTGACAGCAGATGAGGCCATGAGAGGGACTCCCTCAGCCGCAGGGTAAGCCATGGGGGGACATTTCATGTTGGTGGAATAGGTGCAATACTTTAGAGTAAAGACCCCAGTGGTGTATTCCAGAGGGCAACTGTAGTAAGTTTGACTGCCTGGTGATTGACTCCCTTAAACTTGACTCCCTGGTAAATGACACTATAGTAAAGTGAGAATTCAGCTTTTGCTCTGATTGACAACTGGAAATTAACACTTTTTTAATTAACAGATCTTGATGTACTGAAAACTTTTAATATAAAAAATTAAGCTATACAGCTATGGTATACTAAAGTGACTCCAGAGAGCACAAAAAATGCAATAAAAACAGTACCATGATTAACAAAAAAAGAGAAATAAGCAATTATTTCTCATTTTACTATGTAATTTACACTCTTCATTATAAAAATAATTTTTATCACCATAAAAATTAAAATTTCAATGGAACAAGAGTAAATACAAACACAACAAAAAAAATATGCAAAATATGAAAAAGTATTAATGTTTATTTGATATAGTTCATATAATCATAACTGTGAATATTATGTTTTATTTGGAAATTAACAAAAATTAAGATATTTCACTCACTTTCAACTATAAATATTCATCTCAAACTTACCATGCACACATAGAACAATCACTGCTATCTAATTAAATTAAAAAAAAACTTAAAATTAAAACTAAAACTAAATGATCAAAGCTAATAAGTAAAAATTAAAGTTAAAAAGTTAAAAGTTAAAAGTAAAAATCATATAACCTAGCAAGCAAGTTTATTCCTCGTCATTCTTTCCCTGTTTCATCTTGGCCCCTTCCAGGAGGGCAGTGGCAATAAGCTCAAGCTGCTGCTTAAGCTCAGAGGCCTTTTTATTTGTTCTTGGCTGCACCCTGGATGGCCTTGGTGAAGAGGGTACAGCGGGTTGTTGGCTTGATGGGGGGACACGGTTGGAGAGATCACGCAGCTTGGAGATGGTTTTCTCCTACTTGTGCTGCAAGAGGGAAAATAACTTATTGAATTTTGGGTGGAGCCCAAAGTTGGCCTTGAGGTGTTTGTGGTAAGCCTCTAGTGCTGAGGTGGTCTTGAGCTCACCATTCACTGCTGCCCGGTACACATTCCAGCTGGCCTTGGCGCGGACCTTGCCTCGCCTCTGCGTGACAACCTTCCCAATCCACTGGGGCCTGAAGTACTCAAGGAAAGGCTTGAACTCCAGGTGCTTCACTATTTAAGAATCCTTTGAGATCATCTCAAAACCCATTGCAGTGTGCTCTGGCTTTAAAAAAGCCAAGGCACTAAATTGTGCCAGCACAAATCTGCAGGTGTCCAAAGTATCCCTCCGGCTCAACCTACTAAGCTTGGCGTGGGCCTGCACGTTACAAGCAACTGCTTGGTGGAAGTGGAAGTGGCACCCCTGCACCTCCCCACTAAACAGCTGCTAAAATTCATTGAACTGAGCAGGCTCAAAGTCCATAATGCATACACAAGGCCCAAGAGCTCTTAGCCTTGCCTTTTCCTCCGAGTCCAGGGTGGCCTGGTCCTTGTCAGAGGCAGGTGGGTTGGAGCAGGTGTGGAGGGGAGTCTTTGTGGATTCATCATCATTGACAGAAGTAAGGAGGGCAATTTCTTGGTAGAGGATGGAGAACGCGCGGGTATAGATGGCCTCAGTGGCCCCAGGAAGAAGAAATAACACAAGTGAAATCACCCAGATGTCAATCTGGGCATGGATCATACAGAGCTGCTTGAACATCTTGGGGCAAGTTGAAAAGGTACCATTAACTAGCCAGGTTGAAGCCCTTTTCAACTCCATTAGGTTCTGCTGAGTTGAGTAGCAGATTATACGGTCCTTGGCTGCAGGCCCGTCATCATGAAGCAGGAAGCGCTCCCCACTCAGAAGCTGCTTAAGCTTGTGAGTGAGTGTGAGCTCAGAGAGGACGTCAGAAGCCTTGGGGGGAGGGGGAATTGGCAGCAATACACTTATTGCTGATGAATTTGACCAACTGCTCCTGTGTTGGTAACAACTTGAGATTGTTGAGTTTGAGATGTTGGAGGGCCTTGATGGCCAGATCTGATGCACAAAGATGAGAGGATGTGGGTATTACTTGCACAAGGTACCACTTTAACATCTGAGTGATTAGATGATTGGGGGGGATCACAAGTGTGCTCCCCCTTCTCAAATTTTACTTGCACCCAGCCCTTGGTGTTCAACCGGGCCCCGCAAGTCTTATCCTTGCAGACAAAGTGCTTACTTTTGGTCTGCTGCTTTTGGTTGTTGTAATTAAAGATATAATTGTTGGCAACATAACCAGAGACGCCCTTTACGGAAATGATCAGAAAGTAATGGGGGAAGCGCTTGGGAACTTTAAACTCTCTGTCCACATTGCAAATGTTGTGGATGGCCAGTGGATCCCAAGCCACATAACCAGAAGCTTTAAACTTCTTGGAGTAATCCTCTGCTCATCTTGGGGGTCAGATGAAGAAGGAGGGGAAGAGCCATTGGGAGGGGGAGGGGAGGGTACTTCAAGGCCTGCTTGGATGCCTCCTTTTTCCTACCAGAAGAAGAAGTGGGCTCCTTGGCATCCTTTGCCTTCTTGGTCCGGTGCTCCTTGGTAGGCTCGGAGTTGGCCTCTGAGTGATAAAATGAGTGGTTGGTAAGATCACCATCAGATTTATTGGGGGAGGATTTTTGGGGGAAAAGAGAAGGGGATGTAGAAGATGATGGTGGAGGGGGGAGTGGGAGGAGATGGAGTGGGAGGAGATGGGGTTGGAGACTTTGCCTTTGCAGGCTTCTTGGAACGCTTGGGGGTGGAGGCAGTTTCTTTGGAGCCTTTGGAGGCTTGGTGCTTAGGCTGTTGGCTGTTCTTGCTTGATTTTGTCTAAAGAAAAATTTAGCATTGTAAATAAAATGATTGAGAAGATATTGCAAACACAAAGAGGTAAAGCAAAGCAAAAGTTGACTGAAAATTATGCAAACAAATTTTTATTTATCAAGAAAAAAAATAAAAAAGTAAATAGAAGTAAAATAGAAACTAGAAGTATATATATAAAGGTCAAAACATAGAAAATAAGTGAATTTATGATAAATCATCAAAGATGTTAGGTTCAGCATAACATCTTAGTATCAAATCAATTTAAAAGTTTAATTGAAAATCAAAAAAATATATGAAAGTTATATGAAGAGCAGCAGAAAAAGTAGTAGAATATAATAGCAAAAAATTATTATGTGGAATTTTTTATTGAGAGTTGAAAATTAAAAAACATAGTAAAGTGTCAAGTTTGGCACTGTTGATCAGCCAGAGAAAGCTGAATTCTCACTGTCGAGTATGCCAGAGTTGAGCAGAAACATCAAATTTACTATGTTTTTTACATATAAAACTTGCTTAAATTTAAACCAGGTTCGGAAGTTAACCCAAAAGCAAGGCAGTTTTGTATGCTCAAAAATAAAAAATACAACATAAGTTAAAAAAGTAAATTAGTAGGAAGATGTTTATTAGTGTTTAATTTGTGCTGTGAGGAGCTGGCAGTGAATTATTTACCATAGTGTTGTTTAAAACGTTAAGAAGCTCTCTGTACTAATCCCAAAGTTAAAGTGTTGAGTGGATCAGTGTCAAGTGGCACTCATAGTGCGTCACATATTAATTTAGCCTTAATTCTTAGCCTTTGATTAGTTAAATCCAAAACCAATCAGGTGTCAAGTTGATAGAGTCAAACAAATAAAGTGTCAAGTTTCTGTTTTTTATAAATTACATATGAAATCTCTTAATAAATCAGGCTTAATTTATGTGGCAACACTTAATCCAAAAACCCAGGAATGACATAATGTAAAAAAAGTGGGGCATTTGATTAATGACTATACCACTAAATCCAGTATAGTGGTGCTTGGGAGCCTAATCAACAACTATGGACACTAGTAAGAAAAATATAATAGTAAATATTAAAATTTTTATAAGCGCATATGTATTTTATTAATAAAATTAAAATTTGGCTTAAAAAGTGTCAAACTGGTCACTTTTGGGTTTAGAGTGCTGAACACAGGTTTTTCATTTCTATTAGTAGATTTACTTATAAATTGCCCCTTAAATTGGTATTTTAGCTAACCAATTTATTAAACAGAGCCAAGTTCAAGTAAATTTAACCTTAGTTTTTGGTTTTGAACCCCTAAATTACTAGTAAAAATTAGCTTAAAATTGGTTAAGCCAAAAAACTAATAGATTCACATATGCAGCACTCAACTCCCTGGTACTCAACAAAGTGTCAAGTACCAGGGAGTCGAGTTTAAGGGAGTCAAACTTACCACAGTTGCCTTCCAGAGTACATGTCTTTAAGTGCTTCCCAGGAACTTTAACCGGCTCTTCAAAGATCAGAGGGACTTCATATCCCAGAATAGAGAGATAACCATCTTTTGAGTTGATGATCCCATTATACTCCCTAAGGAATTTGGTACCAACTAAAAGGTTGTAACTCTCATTTTCTAAGACAACAGCTGACGCGGCCAGAAGGAGCTTGCCAAATTACATGGGTAGGGCAGAGTACGCTCCTATAGCGCAAGTCATAGATAGGTCAGCTGTGCCATACAACTGGTGATAATTGAGGCCGGGAGTAAGTTTTAGTTTCTTCACAAGCTTAGAGGAGACAACATTGACCGGAGATCCAGTGTCCAAGACGGCCTTGATCTTTACTTTCTGGATAGACATTTCTATCTGAGTGGTAGTGCAACCAAAGGGTGGGAAGACAGCCAAGATATCCTGCGCCTCAGTTAGTTCCTTATCCCACTTCTCAATCATGCATCTTAGGCCCGGGACTCCTTATAAACAGTTTGGAGAGGGAGAAAGACAGATACATTTTTGAAGACAGAGTCAGTAACTTCTGCAGCTTCCTCTGATGACTCCACTAGAACAGGGGACCTCTTTGCTTGAGTGAGATAGTGGCAAGAAACAACTTCTTTGGCCTCAGGCAAGGGTTTGGTAGGGCAACTGTGGTAAGTTTGACTCCCTGGTGATCAACTCCCTGGTACTCAACAAAGTGTTGAGTACCAGGGAGTTGAGTGCTGCATAATAAAATCTATTAGTATTTTTGGCTTAACTGATTTTAAGCTAATTTTTACTAGTAATTTTGGGGTTTGAAACAAAAAACCAAGTTTAAATTCACTTGAATTTGACTTTATTTAATCATTTGGTTAGCTAAAATACCAATTTAAGGGGCAATTTATAAGTAAATTTACTAGTAAAAACAAAAAACATGTGTTTGTCACTCTAAAACAAAAAATGATCAGTTCAACACTTTTTAAGCAAAATTTTATTTTATTAATAAAATACATATGCGCTTATATAAATTTTATTATTTACTATTATATTTTTATTATTAGTGTCCATAGTTGTTGATTAGGCTCCCAAGCACCACTATACTGGATTTAGTGGTATAGACATTAATCAAATACCCCACTTGTTTTACATTATGTCATTTGACAGGTTTGTGGATTAAGTGGTGCCACGTAATTAAGCCCAATTTATTAAGAGATTTCATATGTAATTTATAAAAAACAGAAACTTGACTTTTTTTTGTGTGACTCTATCCACTTGCCACACAATCAGTTTTGGGTTTAACTAATCAAAGGTTCATAATTAGGGCTAAATTAATATGTGACGCACTATGAGTGCCACTTGACACTGATCCACTCAACACTTTAACTTTGGGATTAGTACAGAGAGCTTCTTAACGTTTTAAACAACACTATGGTAAATAATTCACTGCCAGCTCCTCACAGCACAAATTAAACACTAATAAACATCTTCCTACTAATTTACTTTTTTAACTTATGCTGTATTTTTTTAATTTTTGAGCATATGAAACTGCCTTGCTTTTGGGTTAACTTTTGAACCTGTTTTAAATTTAAGCAAGTTTTATATGTAAACAAATATAGTAAATTTTATTGCTCTGCTTGACTCTGGCATACTTGACAGTGAGAATTCAGCTTTTTCAAGCTGATTGACTTTGCCAAACTCAACACTTTACTATGTTTTAGATTTTCAACTCTCAATAAAAAAATTCCACATAATAATTTTTTTGCAATTATAATCTACTACTCTTTCTGCTACTTTCTATATAACTTTTATAAACTTTTTTGATTTTTTATTATAATTTTACATTAATTTAGCACTAAAATGTTATGCTGAACATAACTTCTTTGATGCTTCACCATAAATTCATTTATTTTCTATGTTTTGACCTTTATATCTATACTTCTAGTTTCTATTTTACTTCTATTTACTTTTTTATTTTTTTTCTTGATAAATAAAAATTTGTTTGCATAATTTTCAGTCAACTTTTGCTTTGCTTTACCTCTTTGTGTTTGCAATATCTTCTCAATCATTTTATTTACAAAACTAAACTTTTCTTTAGACAAGATCAAACAAGAACAGCCAACAGCCCAAGCACCAAGCCTCCAAAGGCTCCAAAGAAACTGCCTCCACTCCCAAGCATGCCAAGAAGCCTGCAAAGGCAAAGTCTCCAACCCCATCTCCTCCCACTCCATCTCCTCCCACTCCCCCCTCCACCATCATCTTCCACATCCCTTTCACCTTCCCCCAAAAATTCCTCCCCCAATAAATCTGATGTGATCTTACTGACAACTCTTTTTATCACTCAGAAGCCGACTCTGAGCCCACCAAGGAGCAACACGCCAAGAAGTCAAAGGCTTCCAAGGAGCCCACCTCTTCTTCTGGTAAGAAAAAGGAGGCATCCAAGCAGGCCTCAAAGAATCCTTCCCCTCCCCCTCCCAATGGCTCTTCCCCTCCTTCCTCATCTGACCCCCAAGATGAGCCATAGGAGTACTCCAAGAAGTTTAAAGCTTCTGGTCATGTGGCTTGGGATCCACTGGCCATCCAAAATATTTGCAATGTGGACAGAGAGTTTAAAGTCTCAAGCACTTCCCCTGTTACTTTTCAATCATGTCTGTAAAGGGAAGTCCCGGTTACGTTGCAGATAATTACAATTTCAACTGTAATGATAAAAAATACAAACCAAGAGAAAAGACTTTGTTTGCAAGGACAAGACTTGCGGGGCCCGCCTGAACACTGAGGGCTGAAAGTAGGTTACTTTAGAGAAAGAGAACAAACCTGTGAGCCCCCTTATCACTTAATCACAAGAATGCTTAAATTGTACCTTGTTCAGGTCATTCCCACCTCTGCCAACCTCCACGCTTCTGATCTTGCTATCAAGGCCTTGAAGCACCTAAAGCCCAACAATCTCAAGTTGGTGCCAACTAAGGAGAAGTTGGTGAAATTTATCAGTGATAAGTGTATTTCCACCAATCCCCCTTCCCCAAGGCTTTGGAAGTCCTCTCGGAGCTTATGCTCACCCACGAGCTCAAGGAGCTTCCAAGTGGGGAGCGCTTCCTCCTTAATGACAACAGGCCTGCCACCAAAGATTGCATAATCTGTTACTCAACTCAGCAGAACCTGATGGAGTTGAAAAGGGCTTCAACCTGGCTAGTTGATGGTACCTTTTCCACTTGCCCCCAGATGTTCAAGCAGCTCTGTATGATCCATGCCCAGATTGACATCTGGGTGATTTCACTTGTGTTATTTCTTCTTCCCAGGGCCACTGAGGCCATCTATACCCGCGCGTTCTCCATCCTCTACCAAGAAATTGCCCTCCTTACTTCTGTCAATGATGATGAATCCACAAAGACTCCCCTCCACACCTGCTCCAACCCACCTGCCTCTGACAAGGACCAGGCCACCCTGGACTCGGAGGAAAAGGCAAGGCTAAGAGCTCTTGGGCCTTGTGTATGCATTATGGACTTTGAGCCTGCTCAGTTCAATGAATTTTAGCAGCTGTTTAGTGGGGAGGTGCAGGGGTGCCACTTTCACTTCTGCCAATCAGTTGCTTGTAAAGTGCAGGCCCACGCCAAGCTTAGTAGGTTGAGCCGGAGGGACACTTTGGACACCTGCAGATTTGTGCTTGCACAATTCAGTGCCTTGGCTTTTTTAAAGCCAGAGCACACTGCAATGGGGTTTGAGGTATTCTCAAAGAATCCTTACATAGCAAAGCACCCAGAGTTTAAGCCTTTCCTAGGTGTACTTTGAGCCTCAGTGGATTGGGAAGGTTGTCACACAGAGGCAAGGCAAGGCCCACACCAAGACCAGCTGGAACATGTACCAGGTGGCCGTCAACAGGGAGCTGAAGACCACTTCAGCATTAGAGGCTTATCACAAGCATCTTAAAGCCAATCTTAGGCTTAATCCAGAGTTCAATAAGTTCTTCTCCCTCTTGCAGCATAAGCAAGAGAAAACAATCTCCAAGCTCCGAGATCTTGCCAACTGCGTCCCCCCACCAAGCCAACAACCTGCTGTACCCTCTTCACCAAGGCCATCCAGGGTGAAGCCAAGCACAAATAAAAAACCTCTGAGCTTAAGCAGCAGCTTGAGCTTATTGCCACTGCCCTTCTGGAGGGGGCCAAAATGAAACAGGGAAAGAATGACTTGGAATAAACTTGCTTGCTTGCTCAGTTATATGATTTTTACTTAACTTTTAACTTTTTAACTTTAATTTTTACTTATTAGCTTTGATCACTTAGTTTTTAGTTTTAATTTTTAAGTTTTTTTAACTTAATTAGATAGCAGTGAGTATTTTATGTATGCATAGTAAGTTTGAGATGAATATTTATAGTTGAAAGTAAGTGAAACATCTTAATTTTTGTTAATTTCCTAATAAAACATATGATATTTGCAGTTGTGCTTATATAAACTATATCAAATAAACATTTATATTTCTTCATATTATGCGTAATTTATTTTGTGGTTTTTTTGTTTATTTTTGGTTCATTGGAATTTTAATTTATATTGTAATAAAAAATACTTTTATAATGAAGAGTGTAAATTACATAGTAAAACCAGATTAATTGCTTATTTCTCTTTATTTTTATTAACCATGGTACTGTTTTTATTGCATTTTTGTGCTCTCTGGAGTCACTTTAATATACCATAGCTTTAAGGCTTAATTTTATTAAAATCTTTCAGTACATTAAGATCCTTTAATTAAAAAAGTGTCAATTTCCAGTTGTCAATCAGAGCAAAAGCTGAATTCTCACTTTACTATAGTGTCAACTACCAGGGAGTCGAGTTTAAGGGAATCAATCACCAGGGAGTCAAAATTACCACAGTTGCCTGTGATAGTAGTAGTAGCCTTCCCAGATTGTAGCTTGTAGGGGACTGCAATAGTTTCAGGGACAGCAAGAACAGAGTACCCATACGCATCAGGGTCTTCAACATCAGAATCAGCTAAGTCAGAATCATCAGAGATATTATGGAACAACAGGAGGATATGAGGAGCCTCCTTATTAGCAGGCTCAGAGTCAGCTTTAGAGAGAGGGATCAAAAGAGACTGGGAGGAATTGTCAACCAAGAGTGTCTCTGCCTCTAGGTTGACTGTTCTTTTCCCACCTGTTCCTTTGGATCAGCTCCTTTGACCTGCGGATTGGTGCAGACTCAAGAATGATGACCTATCTGGCCACAGTTGTGGCAACCCTGACATTGAGGAGGATTTTGTGAGTTCATGGTAAGAATATGGGGGCCACAAGAAGATAAAACATAGTTAGAAGCAACACAACTCTCCCAAAAGACTGCTCCAGAGTGGCTAAGGTGCATATCCTGTAACAACGTCTTTATGCTCTTCATGGAGGAAAGCATAGCTTTATGGGCTTTGAAATGGAGGCATAGGAGCTGTTTAAATTTGAGGGCTTGAGCACAAGCCATGTAAGCTTTGTGGGCCATCAGTTGTCTGCTTGTTATCAGTTGCTGTCCTTCCATGTAGAATCTATCTGCAAATTCAGCTAGGGTCTCATTTGGTTTGAAGGCAATGTGCATGAAGGCGTCCTTCTTTACTTCCAGAATAAGATTACCACCAAACTTGTCAATAAGTAGCTGCTTCATATCATCCCAAATCTTGATGGTGGGCAGCTCAGGCACCACCACTTCCTGGCAAGTCGGGTCTAGGCAGGTTAAAATATGTTCCTTTTTAACCTCATCTGATGCTTGTCTCATAGCAGCTTCATTAATAGTTATTAAAGCTGCAATGATTGAGGTTTTGGGGTTGAAGACTTTCTTGAAGGAGGCTTGAAATGTGCCTCTGGAGTTGGACCACCATTATTGCTATTGAGTACATTTATGTGTGGGGAAAATTCTGCTTCAGATTTGGAGGGGGGTTGTCTAGCCAATAGCTGTCAAACACTTTCGTCAAGGGTCATCAGGGTCTCAGCAGCACAGGCACCTGTATTGTTAGCTAGAGTGGTATGTTGTTCAGTAACATTTAGACGCTAGCCTTGGGCAGTTACTACTGTGGAGAGCTCAGCCAGTTGAGAAGTAAGGGAAGGTCCTACTGAGAGACAGGGAGCAAACCTGTTGTTCACTGAGTTGATTAGTTCACTCATCTCTTGTACGTCTCTATCCAACTCAGTATGATCCCGCTTCAAATGATCCACCTTGTTAGCTAGGGCAATTATTTCCCTAGTGCATTGGATTCAAGAGGCCCCTGGCAAGCCAGGACAGCAACCATCTTTGTCAACAGCCCCAACTGAACTACCAACAGTTGCCACCACCTCGCGTAAGGCAGCAAGTTCCTGCTGTAGCTTGGTAACTTGAGCAGTCAACACAAGCACCTGTGGGTCAGGCTGAGGAGCTTCAGTAGGATCTCCTTGACTACAAGTAGACGTGCATAGCTCTTGAATGGCATCCCATAATTTTTGCTCTCTGTCCACCAAGTCATCAGAAAGAGGAGAAGGCAGAACATCTGGCTTGGGCATAAACAATTCATTCATTTGATTTTGGAGTTTAGTTATAGCAGCAGCAGTGACAGCTTTTTCTTGATCAAATTCTGCACTGAGCTCATTAAGGCCATTAGCAGCAAGGTCCGCTACTTGCTGTAGTTGCTCAAAGGAATAAGTGCTGAATGCATTGAGCTGCTGTACAAGTTGTTCAAAGTTGGTAAGATAAGCAGTCTTGGTGGAATCTACTTGAGTTTTCCAGGGTTGTTCTAGCTTGTGAAACTCATGTAGACACTCTCTGACGTATTTGGGGATGCACTGGCGCATTTGCTTGATAGAGTTAAACAAACAGGTCTGGGAGGTGATAGAGTTGCGCTGATTGTCAGATACCAAGGAAACAGGGATTGAATCCATTGTTGATAGGCGGCAAACTGGTCCCAGTGATGGGTAACAGCAGCTTGTAGAGGCAAGATCTCTTGGACATGAAGCCCCAAACCATCTGATGGTGGGCCAAGGCAGGCTGCACAAAGAATGACAGTAAGTGCTCAGCAAAGCCAGCCGCTGAGAGGAGATGCTGTGGAAATTAAGGAGCCACAATTAATTTGTAGTATTCAGCCCAACTGAACTGCAGCTGAAGACAAGGGATGGCACTGTTACGGGCTAGCCCAAGGGCTACTGCCATGACTTGTTCCAAGTCAGGGGTACCCATGGGGTAGACAACTAGGCAGGGACTATTCCTGAGGTTCAGTACAGTAGGGACAATAGGCGGGTTGGCGATGTTTTCCTCAATAGGAGGGCTAGAAATTTCAGGCAAAGTTGGCTCTTGTTTAGTTAGAGGGGAGGGTCCTGAAAATGTAGATGCAAAAGGGATTACCAAGGGGCTTACAGCCCCTGTAGTGAGCACCATTTTTGTTGTGCTCTGAGGCGTGGCACAGACACACAACAGGGATCCTAACCTTAGAATTGGATTTGTACTAAGTCTTGGTTAGATGACAGGGAAGGCCATGTGATTACCTTGCGGCCCTGGAAGAATAATCTCTACTAGTTGTGGCTAGAGAGAGGCGCAGAAGTACTGGAAGACACAGAGACAAAAATGTGGTTAGAACTTAATTTTATTGGTGAATGAGAAATGGAATATATAGTGGTTGACAATACCACAAAACACTACCAGGACAGTAGAATCACTTGCCACAAGCATGAGTGGGGTGAGTGAATTGCACAGAGTCAAGAAACCAAACAATTGCATTTTCTGATTCATTCATCAACTCATTTCAAGAGGCAAAAGCAAAAGCAAGGGATTCGTCTTCAAAATGGCCCACCAAAGGCAAAATCAAAATGTGATGAATTGCAGCATTCACAACAGTTTACAATAAAATCAATCTTTGAACCCTCTTTATTTTATCCTTAATCTGGTTGACCTTTATCCTAATCCTTAAGTGCTTCTGCATGATCAGAAGCCATTGCTAGGCAATAATCATGGTTCTGCTCAATCCTGGATCTTCTGATACAATACTACTCATATCCTCACATATGACTGTATTCTGGAAAATGTATTGTGCCCTATAATCTCAAATAATTGTAGCGCTGTAATGCAAAAAGCGCAACAACAACATTATTGTCTATTTCCCCTTGATAGAACAACACCACAAGGACTTGGAGGAAGTCTTGCCACCCTGGCGCAACATAAGCTGATGGCCAAGCCCTTCAAATGTCAGTTTTTCCGCAAACAGTTGCCCTTCCTGGGACATGTAGTCTCAAAAGATGGCATCAAACCTGACAGCCATAAAATCCAGGCCATTTTCAAAATGACACCTCCAAAGGACAGGTCAGAACTCCGCACATTCTTGGGAATAGTTGCCTATGTACAACAATTTATACCCAGCTGTGGCATCCTGACTGCACCCCTGTTGCCACAACTGGCGCCAAATCTAAGTTTTTATGGACCCCCCAACATGAACTTTGCTTTTGACTCCTTAAGGAGAAGCTCACAACAGTAACCATTCTACAATACCCCAAACATGATGGGGGATATCAAATAGAGACAGACGCTTTGGACGCATCCTATGGGGGAGTACTACAAATAAAAAACAATGATGGTGACTTCCTGCCTGTAGCCTATGAATCACACAAATTGACAGACGGCAAGTGTCAATACCCTATACATGACAAAGAGTTGTTGGCAATTTTGAACTGCCTGGTCAAATGGCGTTGTTACCTAGAAAGACAGGAGGAGTTCACAGCACTAACCAACCACAAGTCGCTTATATACTTCAAATCCCAAGCAAACCTATCATGCAGACAAGACAGATGTATGGAGCTTCTGGAAAGGTTCAACATGCTCATACAGTACAAGCCAGGCCCAGAGCTGGCCATGGCTGATGCATTATCTCAACTATACATCAGAGTCACAAGAGGTAAGAAAGGGCTCAACCCAGACTGGCCTCTCCTGGTTTTACGTACCAAAGACAAAGGATTCCCCTGGTATTACAGATATCACAAAGGAAACTGTTATCAAAAATGAACACCTATTTGCCAATATCTATGGAACCCTACACCAAAAAATGTCTGACTGAACAACCATACCGTACATCCCCACACATCAGCAAGTTGATACCATCCTACGTTACCACAGAGATCTAGGACACAATAAAAGCCACAACCTCTATAAATTCCTCAAACATATATCTTGGTGGCTGACCCTATACTGGGATGTCCAGGAAGTCTTAGACCAATGCAAAGTATGTGAGAAATTTGCAAAAAGCAACACCCCACCTAAATCATTACTACTTATCTGCTCATATTTACCCTTCAAGGTATGGACCCTAGACATTGTGGGCCCCATGCAAGGAAAACATGATGAAAAGAAATACATTGTCACCGCAATAGACTTTGTCACTTGATGACCAGTGGCACAAACATTAAAAATACACACAGGCAATGATGTGCAGCAGTTCCTAGGAAAAGAAATCATCAACAAGTTTAGAAAGCCAGAACTCCTGATAACTGATGGAGGCAAAGAATTGACCTCTGAAGATACCAATGTGTACCTCACTAAGAATGGGGTCCAGCACATAGTGAAAACACCTTACCATCCTCAGGCCAATGGACAGGTGGAGCAGCTGAATGGTAGCCTTGTGCAAGCCCTGGCCAAGCTCACTTATGGGAGACCTGAGGACTATTATAAGCAGCTACCAACTGCATTGCTTGTATGCCGGACCTGTGTGAACAGATCCACCGGGAAAACCCCTTTTGAGTTAGTTTATGGCACACAGCCCAATATCATCCAAGAACTATCAGGACCAAAGTTGGAGATGCCCAGCAAGGTTCCACTCTGCTCAGATCCCCAGGTCATACAAGCCAATAGTGATCAATCAGAAAGAGAAGAAAAACTTCTAAAAAAGACCTTTGTCTCTATCCAAGACAGACATGAGGTTGGCAACAAAAACCAGGTCATGAATACCAACAAGAGTAAATTGCAGCCAGAAAAAGTGGGCCTGGCCATCATTATAAAGGTAAACAAAAACAACACTTACCTTGTGAAAGGACTTGAAAAACGCAAACAAGACAAAGTTCTCCATTATGATTGCCTGAGACCCTGGAAAGCAGACAGAAACAGTGTGAGACTGTTCTACCTGTCACCAAACAACAATTAGTCCAGTATAGCGCCTGGGCTCCCAACAACAACCCTGATAACCTGCCCCCAGAGAAGGCTGACCCTCATCTGGGGGGGTGTTGAAACAGCAGGCTCAACCTGCCAGCAAGGTTCCAAGTAAACAAGTTCATGACTGCAATCCAATTATCCGGTCTCCTGAAGCCAGACTAGGAAGTCAACTCAAATTACCAAATCCAACAACATGAACAGATGATGATCCTTTACAGTGGATACCTCAATTTGGTGCTTGACTCATTATCAGAATCAAACCACCCCCTTCTTTCATCCAGCCGTGTGATCACCAATCTTGTTCCTATTATCCTTGATTCACATGAACTATATAATCACTATCTCCCAATAAAGGATATTATCTAGTTTCTAAATATTTTTCCCCTTGTAACTTTTCTAAAACAGCACAGTTACAGCATAAATGCACAGCATCTTTGTGAGAAGAGTTTAGGATTCTAGGGCAGAGATGAGGCTCATCTGCCCTAATAATGAAGGGAGTATAGCTCTAAGAAGGTAAGCTCAGGCAGTTCATACAAGATATGAGAGTTAATTATGACTCAAAACCCAGGAGAAATGATCACTGCTGAGGTAGCCAAGAATTGAACCCCTTCAGCTGCAGGGCAGGCTGAATAAAGGCACTTCATGTTGAAGGAGCGTGTACAGTACTTTAGGATGAAGATTCCATAAGGATATTTGAGGACACACGTCTTGAGACGCTTGCCAAGCATCTTAATGGGCTCCTCAAAGATGAGATGAACTTTATATATAAGGATAGACAGGTACCCATCCTTCATATTGATGATCCCATTGTACTCTTGGAGGAATCAGGTACTGATCAACAGATCATAACTCTCATAATCTAGAACTACAGCAGGGGTAGCAAGGAGTAGCTTGCCAAAGTGCATATAAGGGCCAAGTACACACCAATGATCTGTGTCATAGATAGGCCAGCTGTACCATAGGTCTGATGATAGATGAGGTTTGGGGCTAGCTTGATTTTCTTCACTAACTTGGAGGAAACAACATTAAATGGCAAACCAGTGTCAAGGACAGCCTTTATCTTCACCTTTTGGATTGATATCTCTACACAAGTAGTCATACATCCAAAAGGGAGAAGGACAGCCAAGACATCTTGTGCCTCAGCCAACTTCTGATTCATTTTTCTAGCATACACCTGAGGCCAGGAAATTCCTTATAAATTTTCTGAAGGGGAAGTTATATGGAGACATTCTGAAAGACAGTGTCAGCCACCTTAGTGGCTTATTCAGAGGTTTCCACCAAGACAGACAGCCTCTTGGCTTGATTGAGATAGAGTCCTTAAACAATCTGCTTGTCATCAGCAAAAGTTTAACAGTGGTTGTAGTCTTTCCAGAATGCAGCTTTTAAGGGACAGGAATGGTCTCAGGTACAACAAGGACATAGTAGCTATAGGCATCAGAATCCTCAGTTTCAGACTCTTTCATTTCAGAGTTGTCTGAAATATTGTGAAAGAGAAGAAGGATAGGAAGAGCTTGGGAATCAGTTTTGTCATCAGTAGAATTAGAAAGAGGTGAGGGGAGAGACTGTGAAGAGTTGTCAACCCTGAGTATCTTTGCCTCTAGGTTGACCTCTCTTTTCTGCCTGGTCTCTAGGGTCAACTCCTTCAACACAGGGATTTGTACAAATTTTGTGAGTGATGTCCCACCTGACCGCAATTATGGCAATCTTATTGTTTGGGCTGGTTTTTGGCATTCACAGCTAGAATCTGAGGAGAGCAGGAATTTTTTCCTGACGCAGAAGCCCAACCCTCTTGCACTACTGAACCAGAGTGAGTGAGGTGCATGTCTTGGAGGAGGATTTAAAACTCTTCATAGATGTAAGCATATCCTTATGTGCCTTTAAGTGCAAACATAATAGCTGGTTGACCTCAAGGGCCTGAGCGCAAGCAGTGTAGGCTTCATGGGCATTCAGTTGTTTACTTGCTATTAGTTTCTGACCTTCCACATAAAACATATCAACAAACTCAGCTAGGATTTACTTAGGCTTAAAGGAAATGTGCATAAATGATGTGGGAGAGGGGGGCTAAACTAACCAAGTTTGGCTCCCATCCCAGGGGAGGGATCCAACAGGATAACATCCAGTGCAAGACTGGTATGGCTGCTCAAAGTGGTGTCCACAAGGAGGACGCAGCAGAAAGTTGGGGGAAGTAGAAGTCCAAAATCATCAAAATCATCCCGCCAAGCAACCAGGTGGCACACTTGGGGGGTGTGCCCTTGGATGTCCAAACCTTCTCCTTGGTCTGGGGTGACCAAGTCCTCATAGGGGAGGGCACAGAAGAGGCCTGAAATGGGGGCGTCAAGGGGACCAGTTCAAGGGCAGAAAGCTCAAGGTCATTACAAGTGAGGCTTCTCACCACATTCTTGCTAGTGACAAGAATGTCCTGAGAGCTCCCTGAGAGGTCCTCAAACATATACATAATTTGGCTGGGGTTGGATCCTAAATGGCGGAATAAATGGGTGACACAGCTCCAGAGGTCTGGGGAAGTGGACCAAATCATTACCAAGGCAGGGGCCAGGGTAAAGGCTATAAACTTGAAGAAGGAGGCCAGCATTTTATCCTAGGAGATAAAGACCAGCAAGGTAGAAACTACGAAATTTGGATCTTTTCTTTGACAGCAAAAGAAAGAGGAAAAGAAGAAACAAAAAACAGGAAGCCTACAGGTGAAGCTCAACAGTAGTAGACAACAATTAAAAACTGTGCGCTTTGACAAGAAGCAACTAAAGTGATTTTTAAAGTGTAAAGTAAAGCAAGGAGACAACATAGCAAACAGAAACCAAAATTAAACTTCAAGTAAGTATTTATTAAGATTTTAATACTAATTTTAATAATCAAACTTAGTTTTCAAAAGCGTAAGGGTTAAGCCTATGTTAATACTAATGTTAACTCTAGGGGCTCCTAAAGTGACACTGTAACCCTGTGAAAGACAAGGAAGGTAAAGTATAGTAATTTTAATGCTAACAAGGCCAGGGATAAAGGGGGCCTAGTAAAAGTCCCCTAAGTAAAAACTTTAAGTTTGAAAAGTTACAAACTTTTAATTTGAAAGAATGAGCAAGCAGGGGGCTTTCAGCCCCCTGTCTTGCTATAAAGGATGAATTTTAGATCTCAGGTCACCTGACCTCAAGGTCAAGTATGATTGGCTCTTAGAGAATTTTTGCTGGAAGAACCACATGAGTTGGGAGGATTTTCAATAATTTACAGTCTCAACTCTGATTGACTGGCATCCATGGGGTGCTCCAAGACAGCATCTAGACCATTTGGATTGAAATTTGTTGATTTTGCAGAAGCGCAACCTGAATAATTAATCTTGACTTGTTTTAGATGCAGGCAAACCTAAGCCAACAAATAGTCTAAATTAATCAGAGATTCTTCCCAAGTGGGAACATAAGCCTGATCATTTGTGGTTACTACCTGCAAAGGATAGGCCAAGACAAATTTCTCATCAATTTTATGGGCTAAATCTTCAAGGGAGTTAAGAGGTTTAGCTTGATTTCTAGCATTATTCTTGGTGCACTGAGGGAAGATTGTCTTATCCAGAGCTAAAGGGGTAGTCACTTTACAAATCCATTCTTTTTCACCTCTAAGCTAAGGTCTCCACCAAACTCCTCAATCATTAATTGATTCATCTCTTCCCAGGTGGTAATGCAAGGAAGCTCAGGTATCAATACCTCTTAACAGGTAGGGTGGAGGCAGGTCAAGATGTGTTCTTTCTTGATCTCATTGGAAGCCCTACACATGACAGTTTCAATTATGGTAAGTAAGGCAGTAATTGTGGACGGCTTTGGGTCAAAGACTTGCTTGAAGGTAGATTTTAAATGAGTCTCAGGAGTTTGTCCATCATTATTACTTTTGACCATATTGATTCAAGGGGAGAAATCAGCCTCAGATTCTGTGGAAGGCTGTCTGGCCCACAAATGTTGAACACTTTCTTCCAAAGTGACTAAAGAGTTGAAGTTGTGGGTGCCAGCTTTGGCAGCGTGGCCTGTTTGCTGTTCAGCAGTATTCAATTGGTGTCCTTGGTTGTTCACCACAGTTGAGAATTTATCTAGTCAAGAAGTCAAGGAAGGGCCTACTGACAGGCAATAGAATATTGCTCATTGACAGAGTCAATCAATTTGGTTATTTCCTAAAAGTCTGTGTCTAAATCATCATGATCCTGCTTCATATGGTCAAGTCTATTGGCTAGAGCAATCAGCTCTCTAGAGCAATGGATACAGGGCTGTCCAGGCATTCCTGGGCAACAGCTTTAATCTTTGGAGGGTCCTGGAAAACTGGTGGACTCTGTGACAACTGCTTGTAGCTCCAAGATTTCTTGCTGGAGTGCAGCCACCTGGGCTGTAAGTACAGCCTCCTGGGGGTCAGGTTGAGGCGCAGCTTCTGGAAGTGCTTGGCTTTGTGTAATAGCACACAGCTCATGGATAGCACCCCATAATTCTTGTTCTTGTCTCAACAGATCTTAAGAAGGATGAACACCAGAAGAAGCTTGACTTAACTCATCCACTGGTATTGCAATCAGTGGATAATATTAATTGCAGGGCCTTTTCCTGTACTAACTCATCTTGCATTTCCTGTATAATTTTTGAGGCAACCTCATCCAAGTGTTACAGTTGCTCAGCAGTATGGACACAAAATTCATGGAGTTGTACCACTAACTGCTTGAAGTCAGTGTGGTTAGTGTTAAGGGCGGAGTCAACCCAGGCCTGTCAGGGTTGTTGTAGCTGGTGGAACTTCTGCAGGCGCTTGCAGACATATTAAGGGACAGAAGAACACAGGTGTTTGATAGGATGAGTTAATTGAGCCTAAGAGGTAATTGAATCTAACTGATTATTGGATACTAGGAAGAACAGGGAGTATGCCCACTGTTGGTAGGCAGAGAACTATTCCCAATGGTTGAAAACAGAAGCACAAAGAGAGGAATTTTTGTGGATGTGGAGCCCCATTACCATCTGATAATAAACCCAAGGCAGGTTAGACAAAGGACAAGATCAAGCAAGTATCAGAGTTGGCTACTGAAAGGAGGTAGTGCAGAATGCAAGGAGCAACTATCATCTCATAATATTCTGTAGCTTCAAACTGGACTTGTAAATTAGGGACAGCTCCTTCACAGGCTAATGAAAGGGCCACTGAAGTGATTTGGTCTAAATCAGAGATACTCAGAAAATAGACAACAAGATATCATAACTGTGCTGTTTTAGCAGAGTTACACGGGGAAAAATATGTAGAAGATAGATAATAATCTTTATTGAGAGATAGTGATTATATAGCTATTGTGAATCAATGGATAGCAGGAACATGATTGGTAATCACACAGCTGGATAGAAGAGGGGGGTGGCTTGATCCTGATAATGAGTCAAGCGCTAAATCAAGGTATCCACCGTGAAGGATCATCATCTGTTCATGTTGATGGATTTGGTAATTCAAGTTGACTTCCTAGTCTGGCTTTGGGTGGCCGGATAATTGGATTGCGGGTCACAAACCTGCTTGGTTGGAACCTTGCTGGAAGGTCAAGCATGCAGTTTTGACAAAGACAGGGGCCATTAGCCAAGTTCAGAACAGTAGAAGTGATAGGCGGGTCAGTAATGTCTTCTTCCATTACTGTAAATTTAGAACCTAAACTTAAAAATTCAGGATTGTCAAATCTTTGGTCCAAATTTTGAATCAATTTTGTGAGATGGCCTTTTTTTAATTAAATTGATTTTTTTGAGTATTTATTTTAATATTTGAAAATGCGGGAACTCATAGACACTTTGCAAAGTTCAAGTTGAACTGCATATTTCCAATAGACAAAATGAATTAACTGGAATCAGATTTGAATTGTTCAAATCCATCAACCATTTTCATTAAGTTTACTATGTTTTTGAAATTGAGGGATTGTCAAATCCATGAACCAAATTTCAAATCACTTTTGAATGCCACTAGTAAACTCAAATAATAGTTGCAGGAACTGGAATCCAAATTAAATGTACAGTAAGTAACTAGGACAAATCAACCCAAATCAAGAAGCTCCACCATGACTAAAATCAAATGAAAAATCTAATCTCAACAATCATGTTTAGACATGAAGTTAAGTGAAATGCAAAATTGTCTAAACTGGAAATGATGCAATATTCTGCACTCTAAATCACTAATATAGCAACCACAAAATCATATAATGATATATGCGCCACCCTCCTGATGACACAGAATTTTTTTAAAAGTTTTTTGGCCACCAGCGTAGCCAGGGCCAAACAAACTTCATTTTAAGGAAGAAAGGAGGGGGAAAGATAAACCATCAGTTTACTACACTATTTATTCATGTATTGCTATTAAAGATGCTTGATTACAATATATTTTAAAAAAAAACGCTAATAATAAAATAGAATTATATATTACAATCTATCTTATCACGTTATCTTTTTCTTGATGTGTTGATAGTTCATTTGCTGTTGATAATGTGCTTGCAATTAATTGGATAGCTTCACCTCCAGTCACCTTGGCAATAGGAAATCAAGTTGCCTTTGCGACCACAGTTGGTCTCAGGGAGACAACTTGATTTCCTATTGCCAAGGCAACTGGAGGTGAAGCTATCCAATTAATTTCAAGTACATTATCAACAGCAAATGAACTATCAATACACCAAGGAAAAGGCAACATGATAAAAATAGATTGTAATATATAATTATATTTTATTATTGACATTTTTTAAAATCTATTGTAATCAAGCATCTAAATCTAGCTGTCCTAAAATGGAATAGGGTGCTTTTTGAGAATGCCTATGATTCCTAAAAGAATTAGCACAAATCCACTCTAGATCCTTTATCATCCTTTTTGAGACACCCATAAATTATATTTATTTCAAATTTACCTCATTTTTGATTTAAAATTTGGTTCTTGTATTTGACAATCCCGCAATTTCAGATTTGTTACGTTTTACATGATGTCTACGATTCATTTGAAAGTCAGGAAATCTCAAATTGTACATTAGAATCCTGCATTTATGATTCATGTATCCCACATTTGTTTGCTGAGTTTTGTCTTTTGTTAGTTGAGTTATCTGCTCAAGAGATTTGAAATTTTCCAATTTAAATAAATCAAAAAAAGTCAATTAAATGTTTGATTTTATTAACTATTTTATTTTTCACTCAGCTGATTTGCCCACAAAAATTATTCAAAATTTGGACCAAGAATTTGAAAATCCTGAATTTTTACGTTTAGGTTCTGAATTTACAGTAGAGGGCTGGAAAATTAAGGCAAAGGCAGGTCCTGAATTGGCAGAGATGAGGGAACAGAGAAGGTAGTTTTGAAGGTATTAGCCAAGGGGCTTACAGCCCTTGTAGTGAGCACCATTTTTGTTGTGGACTTTGGTGCAACCAAGGGACACAACAGGAAATCCTAACTGTAGGATTGGGTTAATAATAAGCCAGAGGTTAGTCTTCAGGGATGAATAAGGAATTTACCTTAATGACCTAGGAATGATAATTATCAGAAATCTCCTCTAGACAAGACTAGGGAGATGGCGCCAAATTACGAGAATAAACACAAAAAATTGTAAATAGAACTTAATTTTATTGGGTGAATCTAAATGATTCTTATATAGCAATTGCTTATAACAAAGCGGTAGAAAGACAGATAGATCACTGGCCACTCACATAAGTGGGTCAAGGATAACTCATGTCATTATTTTAATGTAAATGATTACTTCACCCAATTTGGAATGAAACTCATTTCAAAAAGAGAAAGAGAACTGAAGGATTTCACACTTGAAATGAAATCCCATAAAAGGCAAAATCAATAATGCATGAATATTGGGATTCTTGACACCCATCACACGGTTATTTTGTCCAGTTGAACCATCTTTTGGGCCCATACATTTAACCAAGTACCCCTTGAACCCTGCCTACTCTGAGTTTAACCTAGAGAATATATTTATTGCCAAACCCTTGGCAAGAACCAGAACCTCAGAAAAATTTAATCACAAAGGAAAGTGGTACATAGTGAAGCCTATATTATTCTGTGATAAATGCAATTATCTACTGCCTACCCAGTACCCATGATACCCCCCAACCCTGCAGCCTGATCACCTGCAATAAATTGCTACCACTGCTGACATCTCTTTCACCCAGATATTTGGAGTACTCTATATTACTATTACAAGCTTAGTGGACTCTGTAGTGCCAAATCCTGGCCCTTAGTCCTTGCTTCAACAATCCTTATCCTACATTATCAAGTTTTCTCCCATCCTATGGTGGACATTACCCTCAGGCCTGGCAGTTTCTCTGTCTGTGTCAAACAGTGTTCCCATCAACATTTGATATCCTGACAAAAACTCTCAGTAGTAAAAGAATTAGGCCCCCAAAAGCCACCAAGTAAACCCCAAGACTTGGGCCAATCACCAGAGCCTAAAAATAACAAGATGACTCCCATAAGCAGTCAATTAGATAGTGATATTGCCAGGAAGACTGAAGAAGATAACCAGATAGTCAATCAGGACGTTCTATCTAGTCCAAATCTAATTTCCAAGAAATATATAGCTGGAAAAGGTGAGAATTCCCTTCATGTGTCAGGGATCCACTCATTAGGGAGCCTTTCTCCAATTGAATGGAGAAGAGCTCCCAAGTTAAACTTAACCAGAGCGGACCCTACTGGAATTCCTATCATTGGCATATGTAAAAGGTGATCAAGTAAACAAAATCTTCCCAGAAAGGGAGTAAAGTGGTTTAACAAGTAGTAGACACTGGTGTATCCTGACACCAACTGGGGGGCCTTGGGATGTATAATTGGAGGGAATCAAGCAGTTTCAATGTAGGGGGCATGACGGCTTATGGACCAAAACAATACCAAATGGATTCTTCAGTTTTATCAGTGGGTGTTGGTTTGGGGGTTTTGAAGTTCATGTTTGCCTGGCCATGACCAATTAACACACATAAGGCCCATACCAGAATAATGAGCTCTGTGTTGTTGTAGAGGGAACTTAATTTATCTACTACAGTAGTTTTAAAAGCTATGGCAATAACCAAAAATACTTAAGATTTAAACAAAATGATTTCAGATTTGAACAAAATCCAAGTCACGCAAGATTCAGGATTCAATAAATTTATAAAATTTCAGTTTATAAATGAACTGTCAAACAAAAACCAAATTTCATTAGTCCATTATACAAAATTATATCAAAAATCAAGCAGTGTAGTTCAAACCACAAACAAAATGAGCTTACACAACAAGTAAAATGGATGGATGCTATTCTGGAGTATATTACAATCCAATCAGGATTCATATGAGACACCAACAGAAGGACCAAAATGAAACAAAATTTGATCAATCTAGAAGCAAGATTCCACAAGCACAAAACAAAATGAACTCACACAAGATGTGTGGTATGAGCAGCCTAAAATAGAAGTATAACAGTTTACCAGCCAATCAACAGATATCAAATTTAGGAACAAAAGAATTTTATCCATTTTCATGGCTCCCAATTTGTATGAAATGGTTTAGACAACCTTCAAAATATGGACTTGAGATTACAATAAAAATAAAACATTAAATTTTTAAATTTCTACTTTTAGTGATTTTATCCTAGGTTTTTTTACAATGTTTTTCAACAGCAACATCTTCAACGGCGCCAGCAGCCAAGCCAGCTTCAATGGAGGCAAGGCTCAGAATGTGGAGGCACCTGTTTACACCCAAGCCTTTGAGGCAGGTAAAGAGGAATCTGACCTTGTACTGTCCCCTGACCCATATGGCTTTGACTTGTTTGAGAGTCACTTTGCGTCTATCTCTGCCCCTGCTCCCACCCCCACCCCCGCACAAGCTGCCCACCAAACAACCAATCAGGATGGCAACCTTGATTTGGAACAACTTCCTGCCACCAGCCAACTTGCCCCCCCTCAGCAAATCAGACTTCATCTCCCGCGTCCCAGCGCCCCAAACAAAAAATCATCACCACTAAAATTCTCCAGGAAATTGTGACACTGAACCTACAGGTTCTGGCATGGGACCAGATTGCCACCCAGTTGCAATTCACCCAAGCCACAGTAATGGGGGAATTCAATAACTTAATGAATAAGGGGAATATGATTGGAACAGCCAAGAAGCCAAAGAAGGCCCCCAAGTCCCAAATCAATGAGACATACCCAATCATGCTTGATCTCTTGCAGCAGGACCCCAAGCTTCCCCTGACCCAGGTCCGCAAACAGCTTGCACACCATAAAATATGGGTCTCCAAGCGCATGGTGCAGCTCTGGATGCACGGGAAAGTGGCTTCAATACGGTTTCTTACAATTTTTTCCGGCAACCAATGAGATGGCACCAAGGATTCCCTGTATGATCTTGACATCAAATCAACCCTGGTTCAATGCCTGACAAGTTTGTCAGATGATGTCATGTTCATCTCTTATTATAAGTTATTGATTGTGTTTGACAATTTTGGCGAGCAAGGAAAAGCGGCCACCAAGAATGGAAGGAAGAAGGTCAAGAAGGGGACATTTGTTGGTGCATTTCTTGCTGTTTCAGCCAAGTTTTTGTCTACTATTGGAAAAGCCCTGATTTCATTGATGGCTACTCTTACAGCCACATCCTCAGTGGATTACTCGACTCCTTGGATGGCTCAAATTCTAAGTACCAGGTTTTCTTGAGCTACCAGATGGAGGGTAGCTCCACCTCCCTTGAGGCCATCCAGGAACACAAGCACCAGGCCTCTGTGTACCCATATAGCCACACAGACATCCATCTGGGTGATGTTGTCTTCTTTAACATTGGAGATACACTACAGGAGCGCTGCCCTCAGGCTTTCAATGACCTCTATCTTGGGGTCCTTGATCACAATTTTCTCTTTGGTCACCAAATGTTGGCTGACTTGTTTTCCCAAATTGTCTTCCATGTGAACATAGACAACCAATCACATAAGGACAAGCGCCTTCCACCTTTTGCCATAACCACCTACCAGCCCAGCCAGCCAATGACGGACGAGGAATATAACAAGCGTTATATGGCGGCCATCACACGCAATCCTCCTACCCCCACCACCACCACCCCCCACCTTTCAGCCCCACCCACCCTATCCCAGACCCCCCAGGCCAGCACCACCTCAAAGTCTTCCTTCCTGCGCCATTATGCCTACTAGGCATCACACTTCCCTGCCTCAATAAACCTCCTGTTGCCAAACATTTATATTTATATTATAATTATTTTGAATTTCAATTGTTCATGTTCTCTTAGTTTATAGTTGGTTTTATTCTTTATGTTCAGCTTTTTTCTATAAAATCATATATTTACTATGTTGTGCATCTAGATCCAGAACACAGTTATTTTTTAGCTCTTTACACAGCCCCTTGTAAAAATATTAACAACAATTTGGTGATCAACTGAATTTGAATTGGAAAATTATAGGTTAATTGTATTTAGATAAAGTTGTTACTGATCCAAATTCAAACCCTTAATGATAAACATTAAGCCAATCAGGAGCCAAGTGATAAAGTGATTGTTGTGACATAAAGGGTCATTCAATAATTCTTTGATGCAGGTGCGCTAATTAATATGATTTGCTGGTTGTTTTCCATAGTGCGCCATTGCTTCTGTGACAAGTT
Organism: Entomophthora muscae; assembly: GCA_014839935.2. Taxonomy (NCBI): domain Eukaryota; kingdom Fungi; phylum Entomophthoromycota; class Entomophthoromycetes; order Entomophthorales; family Entomophthoraceae; genus Entomophthora; species Entomophthora muscae. Next base: position 135,888 of record QTSX02005156.1, read on the forward strand.
GTTGATGGACTAGTGCTAACCCAGCGGCTGATTAAGCACTAGTCTATCAACAACTTGCCACAGCAGCAATGGCACACTATGAAAAAACAAACCAGCAAATCATATTAATTAGCGCACCTGCATCAAAGAATTATTTAATGACCTATATGTCACAACAATCACTTTATCACTTGGCTCCTGATTGGATTAAAGTTTATCATAAAGGGTTTAAATTTGGATCAATAACAACTCTATCTAAATACAATTAACCTATAATTTTCTAATTCAAAAACAGTTGATAACCAAATTGTTGTTAATATTTTCACAAGGGGCTGGGTTTGGGTACTAAAAATAATATGGCAATTAAGGAAATAAAGCCAACAACACATACCAAGTTGAGTGTAAAACATATACACAATGGGTAAAAGTATGTGATAATGTAGTAAAAGGTAAAACAAACAAGAATGAACAAAGAGGCAATAGTATCATAATAACATATAGTTTATTGGGGTGAAAGCTATAAAAACAAATAAAAAAGGTTAGGAAAAAATCAATGAGAGAATTAGAAAACTTCTAAAAGACCTTGACTCTGCAATTGAAGAGATCAAAGACATTGACTGCAAGGTCAAGGCAAAAGTCAAGGCGGCCGTCCTTACCAGGGACAAAATTGACAAGGTGTCTGCCAAGGCGCTTATGGCCAAGATTCCAGTCACCCCCAAAAAACAATTGAACACCTCTTAAATGTCCAGAAAACCGTTGTAGAAGACCTCAAATTCAAGTCCTTTGCCCTCTCTGCGCCGTCTGTCTGGACAGATGACCCAAAAATGTATGCCCATCTCAAGCCGGCCAAGCACGCCAGGAAAGAGGACACTGAGATGCCCGCACAACTCTTTGCGCCAAGAATGGAAAGCCTGCTGACGCCGCCAGTAAGAAAGAACCCCAAGAAGGTATCCTAAAAATTATAATTAATAAAAATTCTAAAATACTTACCTTTTTTTAGAAGACGTTGATGGTGAACTCCGCCGGGTCCTGGTTCCTTTTGTCCCCCCCCACCTTCTACTCCAACTACGTCACTCACATGGCCAAACAGCTTTTCCTGTCACCCCCTGTCTTGCGGGAGCTAAAGGATAGGATTCACAGTGCATTACCAATGTCCAGGGAGGCATTGGCTGGGCTTTTTCATACTGAGGGGGCATCTTAGTTGGCAGTTACTGCCTACAAGAATGCCCACCTGGTCCGCCTGAACCTGGTTAACCTCAGTGGAGTTTACTGTGTAAACTCCATTGAGCTTGTTTGAGACATCCTGGCAACACTCCCATTCAAGAATATACCAGAGATGGGCCGGGCCCATGCGGCTGCTTGCTTCTGCTTCCTGGTAGAGCATACTATTGTTACAACCAAGTTTCTAGACTTGCCCGCTAATGTATCTTACAATACACAGGGGGCGCTTGATGAGCCGCCCCTTGACGTATCTAACGTTATGGATTAATCTGATGGCAGTATCAAATGGCGGGTACTTCATCCTAATTAGGAGTGTTGCCAATTCAACCTGCTGATCCCCACATGGGTTATTCCTCGGCTCCAAACCCTACATGGAACTCCCCACTATGCCACCCCCTTGTGGCCTTGTGGCTTCCCCATATAGTATATTAATCACGATATTCTACAATAAACGACACCTTATTCTTATTATTCTGTCTTTTCCTATTGGACTGTTGTCTTCCCCAATTCCAAGTACTGAACTCTCATTGGTTCAGTTGCAACACCATCTCTTACCTGTTAGAGAACCTTGGGCGTGCAGTGTTGAAATTGGCTGTTGCAGACGCAACAGCCGTAAAGAAGACAAAAATCCTCCTGGCAGACTTTGGGCTGGCCTGGAGTGCCAACAAGATGGGGGTCCCTGCAGCTATGGAGCTGGAATTTGCCAAAACCAAGCACAAGAAGAAGATTAGTGCTGTATATAACAAATTGTGCAAGTTTACAGAAGCCTTTGCTGGACAAAGGCTTCACCTTGTTGTTTACCTTGGGTATCTTTTTTTTTGGGATGAGCGCCAGTGTAGAGGACCTAGACAGGGTCCTTCTTGGGGTCAACAAGGCCAGGCTCTCCCTGGATGGGAAGAAAGTCTCCCCTGGGTATGACTCAGTGGATCATGTCATTCAGGACACCCTGGTCTTGGCTGGAATCTACGGGTTTGCGGCCCCACCTGAGAAGCTTCTGCTTCACTTCCACCTAATCATTCTGCCTTTCACCAGCAGGGGGAGTATTTTAACCAGGGTGTATCCACTGTCCACAGTGTGGCGGTGGAGGTTGTGCGCCACCTCCATTGCAGGGTGGGTACATACCGCCAAACCCACTACAGGTGCTCCTAATATATTATATTTTTCAATAAATTTATTTACACCTTAGATTATTTTATTTATAATAATTTTTAAATTCTTATTTTAACAAACAAGTTTTTCAAAAAAATCCCAAAGAAAGGTTTTCATAATAGCATAATATTATACTTTAATAAAATTTACTTCTATTGTGTACACTTTATATTAAACTTTTTTATTTGATTTTTATATTTATTTGCTAAAAGTGATATTGATGTGTTTGTGTAATCCATTATCAAGCGTTTGGGATAACCTCAGATGGCATAATAAAATAATATATAATAATATAAATAAATTACTTACATCTATTGATGGTCCTTCTGAATGTGATTGTGGGTGTGGAAATATCTAAATATAAAATGATAATTAATAATTCTTAAATAGTATATTTGTCACGGTAGGTTTCATAATGCTGGGTATTGTCTGTCCAAGCAAGAAGGCTTGAAAAGCCAGGAAACCTGTATCAAAATTGACCAATTTAACAGATTTGAACCAAACAGTTGATCAAAAATGGGTCACAGCTGCTCCGGTCTGTCAGCTAAAAACCAGCTCCTCCTTTAAAACTGACATTGATAAATTGGCGTAATTTGAGGGTCACCCAATATGAGCTTGTTAATCAGCAGGGTTGTCAGAAACTGGTCATTCAAGGGTTCTTTGCAACCTGGACCAGATACTTGCTGAACAATGTGGAAGGAATAGGAGGTCAAGATTCAGGTGGTGTTGCTTAGTTGATTTTTGATATATATTGAATAATTTTCCCTGTTTCAACTCTAAGTATTGAGTCCTTCTAAAAATTTCACTCAATAAAAATCATTTATCCCCAGTTCTAATTTACATTTTAAAATGCATCCTGTGATTGGGTTGTTGCAGTATATTCTGTACAATCTAATTCTGACCCAAATCATTTCTGGAAGATGGGGCCCTGCAAATGGAACTTTGTTGTTGGTGCCACCCAATGTCAATTTCATGCCAGCCAATCTTGGAGCTCCCCCAATTCTGGAAACTGAAAATTGTGTTACTTCCCAATGCCCAGAATTTTACGCTGAAGATGCATTGATGCTTTCTCAGTTCATTTATCTTGGACTACTTTGGTTAGGATTAATTGTTCTACTTAATCCTGGAGTTACAATTGGAAATTTCACAAAAAGATATCTGAAGCAGCGTTGGTGGTCAATCATTAATTCTATGTGAATTTGGGTGGTAATTCCCCATCTCTTAGAAACGGCTTCATACTATCCCGCAATTTCTGTCACATTACTCAACTCTTCTACATCTGAGTTTTTGAAAGCAGTTTGTCTTGAATTTTTGTTTCTTTTCTCCTGCTCTGTCAAGATATCTGAGTTTACCATGTTTATTTGTATCAGTTCTTTTCTGAGTTTTCAGTTTGGACTTTTCTTTAATTTGTGGTTTCTATCTCTGGTTGCAGTTGTTGAGACTGGATCTTCTGTTATTATTTCCGCTGTGCTATATCATTTTGGCGCCTGTATTATTTTCCTGCTCCACCCACTGATGAAATTTTGTGTGAAGTTTTGTCAGCATTATCATTATATTCTAGTTTGGGCCTTAGTCACAAATCCCAAGTTTACCATGTGATGACAAAGGTTTCTGAAGCTGCTCGCAAATGGTTGTTGTCTGTGGTGGAGCGCAATCCACGTGTTTTAACTGAGAGTGCATCTCTATACCCTTTGTTAAAAAAATTGTGTATATCTATTGAGGAGCTCAAAGTATATTGTAAACTGTACGCCTTCCATCAGGGTACAACTCCACTTTCAGTATTCCTTCCTCAGTTTCTTGCCTACTGCCAAACAATTGGTGTTCCTGAGGCAAACAAACTCTCAGTGTTGTGGTTAGCAGTTGACCAGACTGCCCAGGATTTGGCGGTTTGGGATTCCCCGTTAACCACAACTGAGGCCCTGGTAAGCCAAATTCTTTCTCTGGTCTCAAATCCGTCTACTTCCAAGCAAGGTACATTGGTAATTGAGGACAAACCCGCGGCACACTCCTGGATTTCTGATCCTAGTTCTGCGGAAGTTCCCTCTAGCCAAAGTCAGGATTGTTCTTCTTGTAGCTCTTCTCAGTTGCAATTGGCAGTGGTGAACAAACCTGTCAATGTAAATGAGGCACTCATGGTGTCTGTTCCTGATAATTCTTTGGCAATGCTTCAGCACATCTGTCACAGCCCATATCAGAGTCTGGTTGGGCTCCCACAGGGGAGGCAGGCCGGGCCTGAAAGGCCATGTACACAATAGGCGCAATCTGTACCAGTTAGTTGAGGGCAGTGGCCAGGGGGCGCCAACTCCCAGTATGGGGCACAACTTGGTTGGCCAGCCCCAATACGGTGATTTAGACAAAACCTAGCTTGCAAAGTCCTAAGTGAGCAGCTTGTTTGGGAGAAGAGGTGCAGTTGGAGTCTCCTTCATGGTTGGCAGCAGATCCAAATGATGTGGATGGAAATACTCCAGATCAAGGGTGCAGGGTGGTTCAGCAAGGGCAGCAGGAGTATAACCAGGTGGATGTGGATAGGCTAGTTTGTATATTGTGGTCAATTCACAAATAGATGCAAAGAAAATAATTAAATTTAAGCAAAAATAGACAATTCCTGCAATAAGATAATAATTTCTAGGCATAAACTCTCTTTATTAAGATGTCAACAGTGAGGAGGTCTTCTCCCCCTCACTACTTATACTTACTGTTGATTCTATGGCTTTTTGTGCCACCAGAGAACTGATGGCATCATTTGGAGGTGGATTTGCAATTTTACTTTAAATTTGCGCGCTTGGCCAAGAGGGTGAGCTCTCATTGGCTGTTATAACATAAACTTTTTGAATTTTGCAGCATGGCAAGTTGCTACAGTTATTTTTAGCTCCTGAAATGGATTAATTGCCCAATTGCGCAATCAAACAATTGTGTTCCCAATTTGCCATTTCCCAATATGTAGATGGCCCAGATTTTGTAGCAGGCTCAATGCCAGGGATTTGAGGATTGTGTGCCTCTCAAATCCCGGGTCATTCATTAGTGTAAAGGGGGGTATTTTGCCCTGGGAAGTGCTTTGTTGGGGTTTCCATGCTGCATGTTTAGTCACCTCTAGAGAGGCCAGCTGACTGTCCAGGGCACTCTGGGCCCTGACATCATCCCCTACCATAGTTGAGCTTGCAGAGCATGACTCTTTACTCCAAGACTTATATTCCTTTAGTAGAATGGCAGCATTCTCCAGGTTGGACTCAGGCTCCCAAGTATTCTCTTTGTGGGGGTATCCTTTCCATTTGACCAGGAAGTGAGGTTTTTGGTATTGGATTTTGTGTCCCAGGATGGCTTCAACCTTGTGTTCTGTGAAGCTTCCTATTTTGATGGGTGGGGGAGCTGTTCTCACTATCTGGTGCAGGAGAGAGGGTCCTTTCTTTTTTGATAGTAGGGAGCGGTGGAATATGCTGTGAATCTTCCATCTGGGGGGAGTTCTAGTTGGTATGCTACGGTTCCAATGTGTTGTAAGACTTTTTAAGGACCTGTTTGATGGGGGCTCAAGCTTGCGCAAGGGGCAGTGGTCTTGATGTTCTTAGCGCTGAGATACACAAGGTCTCCTACTTCAATTGGGGGACCAGGGCTTCATTTCTTGTTGGCAAAATCTTTGTATAATTGTACTGCTCTTCTCAGGTTCTTGGTGCATTCTTCTTGGCATGTGTGGATGTTGCTAACCCAGTTTTGTCCTTTGGGGTTGTCAGTTTCCTCTGTGGGGGGCATCCCATGTGGGGTTGAATCCTTAGTTGTCTTTGAAGGGGGACATACCAGTGGAGCTGTGGTCTTGGTTGTTGTACGCAAACTGGGCCATTGGTAGGTGGGTTATCCAATTGTTCTGTTCTGAGTTAACATAGCATTGTAAGTACTGTTCAAGGACCTGGTTTACTCTCTTGGTCTGTCCGTTGCTCTGGGGGTGGTACGCAGTAGACAGCAATCTTTTTATTCCCAAGTCCTTTAGGATTTGGGCCCAAAACTTAGAGGTGAATTTTGGGCCTCTGTCTGAGACCACTTCTTATGGAAGTCTGTGGTTCATGAATACTTGGTTCTGGAATAGGGTGGTGGTTTCCTTTGCTGTTACTTTGGTTGTTGTTGGAATGAAGTGAGCCATCTTGGTGAAACAATTGACAATTAAAAGGATGGTGTTGAATCCTTTTGAATTGGATAGCTCCACAATGTAGTCCATGGAAACTGACTTCCAAGGGCCTTCTGCAATCTGGAGGGGTTGTAGTAATCCTTCTGGCTTGCCTCGCTTAGGCTTGGTGCATCCGCATGTCTCGCAACCACTGAGGTATCCTTCAATCTCTGGCTTCATTCTGGGCCACATGTAGGTTCTCTGAATCCCTTTGAGAGTCTTGGTACGCCTGGGGTGTCCTGACATGGGGGAGTTGTGGTATTCCTTCAGTATCTCTAAGCGCAGAGGACCTTCTGGTACATAGGTGCATCCGTGTAGCTGCATGGTGTTATCATGTAGAGAGTAACCATTTTGGTAGTATCAACTGTTGATATCTTTCTTTAAGTCCTCCGTGATGGAGATGCAGTGCTGTTCTACCATCTGAGCTTGTTGGATTTCTTTTCTTCTACTGGCTAGTCCCGGGAATAGGAGCATTGGCTCAATCATGTTTGGGGACAACAAGGATTTAGTGTTGAATTCTTCAATCTCTTTGGCACTAGGAAAAAGGTTGACTCTTTGGCTTAAGGCATCTGGCACAATGTTGATCTTGCCAGGTTTGTAGCTAATGGATAAGTTGTAGTCTGCTAGGAATAAGGCCCATATAGCCTGTTACTGGTTCAGTTGTTGTGGTTTGAAGAAGTATGTCAGGTTCTTGTGATCAGTCATGATTCTCACTGGGTGGCTGGCGTCACACAAGTATCTTCTCCAATGTTTCAAGGACTGAATGATAGCAAGCATCTCTTTATTGTAAATGTGGTAGTTCAACTCAGGCGGAGTGAACTTCCTTGAGTAGTAAGCTACAGGGTGCAGCTTACTATCATGCCCCTCCTGAAGCAACACCCCCCCCCAATGCAAAGTCAGAGGTGTCTGTTTCCACAATGAAGGGCTTATTGTAAACTGGCATTGCTAAGACAGGGGCAGAAACAAAGGCATTCTTTAGCAACTCAAAGGCTGACTTGGCAGTATCATCCCACACAAAGGGGTTCTTCTCAGAAGTGAGGCGGGTCAAGGGCAAGCAGATCAAAGAAAAATTTTGGACAAATTACCGGCAGAAGTTTGCCAGGCCCAGGAAACTTCTGACCTCCTTGCAGTTCTTAGGTTCAGGCCATGACGTCACAGCCTCTATTTTATCAGGTGTTATTGCAAAACCTCCTTTCAGTACATTTTACCCCAGGAACTCTACTTCCTCTTAGAAAACTCACATTTCTGGAGTTTAACAAAAAGTCTGTGTTCTTTGAAACGTTGTAAAACAGCTTGAAGGTGTTTGATATGTTCCTCAGGTGTGCAACTGTAAATGAGGATGTCATCTAAGTAGGCTACACAACACTGGTCCTTGAGTCCTCCAAAGACCACGTCCACCATAGTTTGAAAGGTACTGGGCGCGTTGCACAGCCCAAATGGCATAACAAAGTTTTCAAAAAGACCTTGCCTAGTCTTGAAGGTGGTCTTCCATTCATTGCCAGGCCTGACCCAGATCTGGTTAAAGGCATCCCTTAAATCAACCTTTGAGAAGACGTTGGCTCCTGAAAGCTGGTCTGAGAGGTCTTCAGCATTGGGTATGGGGTACCTGTTTTTTCACTATGATGCTGTTTAGGTCCTGGTAATTGACACAAGGACGTAAGTCACCACCCTTTTTTTAACAAACAATAAGGGGGACAAACAAGGAGATTTAGAGACGCGTATATATCCCTTCCTCTAACATCTTGTCCAAGTACTCCCTTAGGGTGGCTTGTTCCTTCATGTTACAGCTATAGACAGGTCCATGCTTAGGATGGGTTCCAGGGAGGAGGTCAATGGCGTGGTCAAACTGACTGTGTTTTGGAAAGGCGGTGGCTTCTTCTTCTGAGAAGACCGACTCCCAAGATTTCAAACATTTTGGGATCTTGGCCTTGCAGGATTCCATGGTGATGTTGTTTAACTCAGAGGTCTGCCGGGGGTTCAGGCAGGGGACCTATAAGGTTTGGCTCTCATGATTGACAGTCACTTGATGGTTCTTATAGTCCAAGTTCAATTGTTGGTCAACCCACCATTCAAAACCTATCACTACAGGTTTGGGAAGCTTCTCCATAACGTGGAATCTGGTGGGAAGCTGCCTCTTGTTTAACTTCAAGGAGACAAACTCTTCACATTTGTGTGACAAGTCTGTTGTCTTGTTACCCAAGGTTACCAGTTGGGAGTTTCCCTGTATTGATACACCAAGTTTCTCAGCTAGGCTATGTTCCATGTACTTGAGGGTTGCCCCACTGTCTAGGAGAGCTACTGTGCTCACCTCATGATCATTATAACATAAAATAGTATCAATGATAGGGTAAGATTGGGAAGCATTGTTTATTGCTGAGATGGTTGCTCCTTGGGTTCCATTGGAGCAGCTAGTACAGACCTTGGACAAGTGGCCACTCTGGTGGCAATAGAAGCATAGTCCACTTCTGACATGGTGTTGGTACTCTTCAGGGGTCATGTTCAAGCAGGGCCTACTTGTACCAGGGATTTGATTGGTACAGGATTGGCCAGTGTGGTAACCCTGTGGTTGGCTGAAGTCCATGCCTCTAGCAATTGCCAGGAGCTTGTCTTTGGGTAGGTTGCATTGGTGATGTCTCATCAGGCTGGCATGGTGCGGGTTCAGACCGTTTCTGAAATGCAAACCTGATATGTTGTCAGGAATCTTGGCTGCATCTTCCAGGTGTAGGAATCTTTGTATGTAGGTCTCCAGGACATCTCTTCCTTGGGTCAGGTGGATGAGCCCCATGTAGGCTTGGGTCTTGGCCCCAGCAGGGGTAGTTGCAGAGTTCATTCTCTCCAGGAATTGGTTGTAGGATAGTATGAGGTCTGGGTCTTCCTCAAGGCTGGTCAAGAAGGTTTCTCTGGCATCATCCTTCAGTTGGGCAGCCACCATCATAACCTTCTGAGCGTTGTCTTTGAAGCTCTTGGGGTGGGCGCGGAACAAGGCATTTATTATAAGCATTCCTATTCTGAAACCAGCCAAATCCATTTTGGGCAGGTCAGGAAAGGTTGTGGGGGCAGCAGTATTCTGGTTCAAGGTGGAGATGGTCACAGTCTGGACCTGGGATGGCTTGGCAACAATTTCTTCTTGGCATTCATTTATTTCCTGTTTCTTGGTCAAGTACTGTCTTATGTAGTAAGCTGAAGTCATAAATAAAAGCATACAAGATGCCCCTATAATCAAAGAAGAATAGGGGCCCAGGGTTACTAGTTTAGATATGGTTGACATACTGTCACAGCCCATACCAGAGTCCAGCTGGACTCCCACAGGGGAGGCAGGCCAAGCCTGGAAAGCCATGTACACAATAGGCGCAATCTGTACCAGGTAATTGAGGGCAGTGGCCAGGGGGCGCCAACTCCCAGTATGGGGCACAACCTGGTTGGCCAGCCCCAATACAGTGATGTAGACAAAACCTAGCTTGCTGAAATCCTGAGTGGGCGGCACATTTGGGAGAGGAGGTGCAGTTGGAATATCCTTCATTGCTGGTGGCAGATCCAGGTGATGGGGATGGAAATACTCCAGGTCAAGGGCGCAAGGCGGTTTGGTAAGGACAACAGGAGTATGGCTGGGAGGATATGGGTATGCAAGCTTGTATTGAGTAGTGGATTCACAAATAGATGCAAAGAGAATAATTAAATTTAAGCAAAAATAGACAATTCCTGGAATAAGATAATAATTTCTAGGCATAAACTTGCTTTATTAAGATGTCAACAGTGAGGAGGGCTTCTCCCCCCTCACTACTTATACTTACTGTTGATTCTATGGCCTTTTGTGCCACCAGAGAGCTGATGGCATCATTTGGAGGTGGATTTGCAATTTTACCTTGAATTTGCGCGCTTGGCCAAGAGGGTGAGCTCTCATTGGCTGTTATAACATGAACCTTTTGATTTTTGCAGCATGGCAAGTTGCTACAGTTATTTTTAGCTACTGAAATGGATTGATTGCCTGATTGCGTGATCAAACGTTTGTGTTCCCAATGTGCCATTTCCCAATAGGTAGATGGCCCAGATTTGTTAGCAGGCTTGATGCCAGGGATTTGAGGATTATGTGCCTCTCAAATCCCGGGTCATTTGTTAGTGGAAAGGGGGGTATTTTGCCCTGGGAAGTGCTTTGTGGGGGTTTCCATGCTGCATGTTTAGTCACCTCTAGAGAGGCCAGCTAACTGTCCAGGGCACTCTGGGCCCTGACAACATCATACCTGAAAAGCCTTCTGAGGTTATGTCTGAAGAGTTGCCTCTTGTACCCATTGATTGTAACCATCCCGTTCTTCCTGCCGCTGTTCAAGAAATAATTGGCAATACTTTCAGGAGCACCCTGCCTCCTTAGCTGCCGTTTGTACTACTGAGGAGAAGCAGACTCCTGCCAAGATTGCAACTGTTGCTGAACCAATGAGAGTTCAGTACTTGTAATTGGGGAAGACAACAGTTCAATAGGAAAGGACAGAATAATAAGAATAAGGTGTCGTTTATTGTAGAATATTGTGATTAATATACTACATGGGGAAGCCACAAGGCCACAAGGGGGTGGCATAGTGGGGAGTTCCATGTAGGGTTTGGAGCCAAGGAATAACTTGTGTGGGGATCAGCAGGTTGAATTGGCAACGCTCCTAATTAGGATGAAGTACCCGCCATTTGATACTGCCATCAGATTAATCCATAATATTAGATATGTCAAGGGGCAGCTCATCAAGCGCCCCCTGTGTATTGTAAGATACGTTAGCAGGCAAATTCTGAGAAGGTCCGCATAAAAAACCTTTGTGTGGGGATGGCACAGCAGGAGCGCAAGCAATTGTGGTGAAGTTTCTTGGTGTTCCCCTGGGCATCCTCAAGTTGGTAGGTGTGGTTGTCATAGACGGCAGCTACCTTGAAGGGCCCCAGGTGATTGGGTTCTAATTTGGCAGAATTGGGATTGAGGGTGTAGACTGGGTCACCTATGGCGTATCTAGCTTCAAGGTGTTTTGTCCCTCCTGCAATCTGCTTTTGTTTGATCTCTTGGGCTTTGGCACGCCATTGTCTAGGGAGGGAGTTGGCACTAGGGGGGCTTGTAAGGAACCTTGGACCGTAGTCTCCCCTGTTCAATCCCTGACAGACTGTCAGGTGTTCCAAAGGCCAGGGTGCTAGGGCTGAACCAGGTTCCCCTGTTGATTCTTGCTTGCAGGATCAGTAGGGCGGTGGGAAGGTGTTCAGTCCACACAGTATTAGGGTGCTCTTGCAAGAGCTTGGCAATCAGTTAAACCAGGGAGCCATTTAACTGTTCCACGTGTCCGTTGGCTTGCGGATGGTAGGGGGTTGTGACTATGTGCTGGAGCGCGTTCTTAACGCAGTATGCCTTCACAACGTGTCCAACAAGTTTGGGCCCTCTATCTGTGATGAGACGCTTGGGTTGCCCAAAGCAAGCCACAATTTCTTTGCCAATAAAGCGGGTAACAGTGGTGGAGGTGTGGTTGGTTGTTGCCCAGGCCACTGGCCAACAAGTGAAGTAGTTGATAATGGTGATAATATACTTCTTACCCAGTCTGTCTTTGGGAAGCAGTCCCACAATGTCAAGAGCCCACTGTTTGAAGGGTTCCATAGCCTTGATGGGTAGGACAGACTTGGGAGGTTCAGGTTTGGATGTATTCTTTTCACACAACACACATGTCTCAAGGAGGTCCAGGATGTCTTGGTGCATGCATGGCCACCAAACCTTTTGTTTCATAATCTTGAAGAGGTTATGCCCTCTGATGTGACCCAAGGTTTGGTGATAGTGCAAGATGGTGTCCCCTTGTTGTGTGGTGGGAATGTACTGCGTCTTCTCACCTGTCTCTGCCTGGCGGCAGACATAACCAGCATTGGTGGTGAACTGACTTTTGTTGTCCTTCAGCTTGAAGATGGTGACCAAGTTAAGGCCCTTGTAGCGGGTCGCCTCAGGGCGCAGGTAGAGCATGGGCCAATCTGGTTCCAAACCGTTGTCCTCATTGATGGACGCTACGTAGAGTTGTGAAAGAGCGTTGGCTGTGACAAGTTCCTTCCCAGGATTATATTTGATGCGTAACTGGTAGGGGGATAGACGCTCAACCCATCCTGATTGGCGGTGTGTCAAATGAGACTGCATGTTGAAGTATTGGAGTGACTTGTGGTCTGTCAGAACGCGGGGTGGGAAGGTCGCACCTTCCAAGTAGCAGCGCCACTTCTCAATGCAGTGTACAATGGCTGCCAGCTCTTTGTTGTAGATGGGATAATGTTGTTCTGAGTCAGTGAGCTTCCTGGACTCATATGTTACAGGGAGGAAGACGCCATTGTCAGTTTCTACCCTTAGCACACCCCCTATGGCCCTATCAGAGGCGTCAGTCTCGAGTTTGTACTGTTGGTTTTGGTTGGGAAACTGCAGTACTGGTGCTGTTGTGAGCCTTTGCTTCAACGTCTCAAAGGCTTGGTCTCTGGCAGGGGTCCAATGAAAGCGTTGTTTGGTATTGAGGAGCTCAGTGAGAGGTACAATTAGTTCCCCGCAATTGGGGATGAATTTGCGTACATAGGCAACCATGCCCAAGAATGTCCGCACCTTACCCACATCAGTGGGGGGGCAGCATGCTAGTGATTGCCTTGATTTTGGAAGGGTATGGCTTTATTCCTTGGGCAGAGATGGTGTGCCCAAGGAATAATAACTCCAACTTGAGAAACTCACATTTGGAGGGTTTAGCTTTTAGCTGATTTTCCCAAAGGACGTTGAGGACAGCACAAAGGTGTTGGAGATGCGTGGTTTGATCTTGACTGAAGACAATAATGTTGTCAAGGTACATCACCACACACTTTCCAATCAATTCCTCAAAGGCTTTGTTCATTAAAATGGCAAAGGTGGAGGGAGTGTTGGTCATTCCAAAGTTCATGACACAACACTTGAACAACCCGTAGAGTGTGTGGAAAGCAGTTTTTTGCCTCATTCACTGGTGCAATGCAGACCTGGTTATACCCTGCAGTGAGATCAATCTTGCTCAAGACCTTTGTGCCTGCAAGTGTATCAAACAGGTTGTCAATCAGCGGCAGGGGGTATTTATTTTTAACTGTCACCTCATTTAGGGCGCAGTAGTCTGTGACCAGGCAAAGAGACCCGTCCTTCTTGGCTACAAAGAAGACCGCCGCCCTGTATGGAGAGAGTGAGGGGCAAATGAAGCCCTAATCAAGCGCGTCCACAAGGTGCTGGCGGAGGGTTTCATCTTCCTTTGGTGTGAGACGGTATAATTGTTGTGCTTTAGGTAATGATCCTTGAAGCTGTATAGTGTGCTGGATCTCCCAGGGTGGAGGTAGTTGTTTGAGTGTTTCACTGAATACGTCCTTGTACTCCTTGAGAAGTGCAGCTAGCGCTGGTGGTGGTGATGATGACAAGGGAGGGACTGCATATGGTTCTGCATGGATAACTTTGACTGAACATTGGTTAAAGTCTAGTCTCCCTCCCTTGAAATTGTATGAGCCTGTTTTTGTCATTCTGACAAACACAGTGTCATGTAGTAGCTTGTTCATTTCCATGGGGTAGATCTGGAACCCCACCCTGTTTCTATTGAGGGTGATGACAGATGTATCTCAGTCAATGTAGGGATGGTTATTCCGGAGCCAATTGAGGCCAGCAATTACGTTGTGGCTGAGACCTGCCATGATTGGCCCAGAGAGCTTAACCTGGATGTTTCCCATCCTTACAGAGAAGGGCACCGTCTCGTGGGTGATGGCAACTCTGCAGGAATCAGCTACATGTACTGTTTTGAATCTGCTGGGTACTTGATTTAATTGCTGGGAGTCAGCAAACGCTTGATCTACCATGGTGCGGTTGGCCTTGGTATCTACCAGTAGCTTGTGGGTGTTCCCACGGAAACAGAAGGGATAGGACAAGTGTGTTACTTTATTTGAGGAGTGGGCAGCTTGCAACACGGGGTCATTGCTATGGACCTGAAAGACGTCCAGAGTTTTAACCTTGTGGAGATTGTAGTTGCAGGAGTTCTTTGCAGGCAAGGGCTGAGAGGACGGGTCAGTTGGGGTTGTAAGGCCTCTTGTTGCTACAACCCCCAGGCTTTTCCCTGGTCCTTAATTAGCGCTAGCTGGAGCTCCCCCTTGTGGGGGCGTTTAGTTACACTTTCTTGTTGACAAGGTTGGCAATGGCCCACTTGACCTTGGCCATTGTTAGGTGCGGACGTGGTTGGGGTGGAGCATTGTTGGTGCGGCAGAAGCCCATCAAAGCCTGGTTATTGGCCTCTACAATGGCTTTATAGCAGTTGTTGATAGAGGTGCAGCAGCCAACAGTAACCCACTTGCAAATATGGGGTTTTAACCCATTAACAATGAGGGTGAGCAACATGGCATTCCCATCAGTCACTGCTTCAGGGGCGGCAGCAAGGGCTTGTTGCCACGCGGCGAGATACTTGGGGACAGAACCAGTCTGCTTGATGGCTAAGAGGGGAGTCCCCAAGATGATGGGAGAGAAAGTTTCACTATATTGGGACTTGACGGTGTCTTGAAATGTTGCCCAGGTGACGTCAAACTCCTGGTTGGCCCAGTTGGTGAACCACACAGCGGCAGGCCCTGTAAGGCAGCCAGATGCAGTGGCAACCCACATGGACTCAGGGACCTGACAGATACAAAGGCGCTTTTTGGTGGACTGGAGCCAACTGACAATTTCAGCTCCTTTGACACCGCCAGTGAAGGACTCTAGTTGAAGGTTGAGCATACGTTGAGACAGGTCCAACTGTGGCGGGGTGACGCTAGCGTCACACTGCCTGAGGCAGAGCCAATTGTACACACTGGTGAGAACTAGCTGATCTTGATAGATGAAATAACCTTCAGGAATGTCCCCCTTGGGGATTGGAAGGAACGTCTCTTGTTGTGGAGTAGCCATGCGGCCCGTACTCCGTCCTTCCTTGGGAGAATTTTATTTTTAAGATAGGTTGTAAACCTACTTCTGCTACCACTGTTGCAACTGAACCAATGAGAGTTCAGTACTTGGAATTGGGAAAGACAACAGTACAATAGGAAAGGACAGAATAATAAGAATAAGGTGTCGTTTATTGTAGAATATTGTGATTAATATACTACATGGGGAAGCCACAAGGCCACAAGGGGGTGGCATAGTGGGGAGTTCCATGTAGGGTTCAGAGCCAAGGAATAACTTGTGCGGGGATCAGCAGGTTAAATTGGCAACGCTCCTAATTAGGATGAAGTACCAGTCATTTGATATTGCCATCAGATTCTCCCATAACGTTAGATACGTCAAGGGGCGGCTCATCAAGCGCCCCCTGTGTATTGTAAGATATGTTAGCAGGCAAGTCTAGAAACTGAGTTGCAACACAACCTTTGCTTCAAATAAATCCACTTCTGGTTACTTCTTGTTTTATGGTAGCATTGATAACGGTCAAACTATCTATTAGCCAGCCATTTTGTTGGATAATGGTGCTTCCAAGAACTTTATGAGTGTCAAGACTGTAGACTTACTCCAACTCAAGTATCATCCGGGAAGGCTTTTTAGGGGTGGGAATTGTCAAACGTTTCCCTCTTCCCAGTTGAAGAAGCCAGTGACATTTGTAGTTGCAGGTCGGTATTTTACTGCAAGGTTTTCTGTTTGATCTACCCTGATGTATCCTATCATTTTGGGAGTGAGTTGGTGAAGAGATCATAATGTATCAATCTTACTGGAGAAAAATGAGCTGCAGGTGGAACACTCTTTGGGTATAACTATTTGTAATCTGCTGTTGGATATGTCTGAATTGGAGTAATCATTGCAGACCATACAATTAGTTACTGTCCCTGTCCCCGCAAGTTTGGATTTACTGGCATGCTTGCAACCCTGGTCTGCGTCATTTGACGCCACCAGAGGCAAAGTCCTTCCCAAGCACACTCAGTTTGACTTTGAATTTAAAGTTACTGTTGATCTGATTTACATTGCATCTCCTATTTACCCTTTAACCTTGAAGGAAGACACATGTTTGGAAGAATGGACTTGTGGCATGTTGGCAAAGGGCTACATTTTTAAGAAGGCTTTGTCAATCTGCTCCCCATTATTGTTTGTTTAGAAAACTGATGAGTCTCTTTGTCCTTATGTTGACTACAGGAATTTGAATAACATTACAATTCCAGATCCTTACCCTTTACCTCTCAAAGCACAGATCTCTAGGTGTGTTGAGAAGGCCAAGGTATTCTTAAAACTAGATTTGTTGAATGCTTTCAACCAAATTAGGATTGCAGAAGAAATGGAATGGTTAACAGCATTCAGAACCAAGAAGGGCATCTTCCAGTTTTGTGTAATGCCTTTTGGATTAAAGAATGCTCTGGCTTGCTTTCAGCGGCTAATTGATTTGGTCTTGGGGGATCTCCTAGGTGTTTGTTCCATTGCATATATGGATAATATCTTGGTGTTCTCTCCAAATGAGGAATCACATAAGGCCCATTTGTTGGCAGTTTTAGACCACATTCTCCAGGCAAACTTGATCATCAAAAGGAGTAAGTTTGAATTCTTTAAATATAAGGTTACCTTTCTGGGTAATATTATCTTTGAGGATGGCCACACCATTGCCCCTGACAAGGAAGCTGCGGTTTGAGAGTATGGTACGCCAGTGACGGTATCCCAACTCTGTAGTTTCTTGGGTACATGTATGTTCTTGAAGAAATTCACCCCTCACTTGTCTGAAGTGGCCTCCCCTTTATATTTGGCTAGTGGAAAGACAACTTTGGTCTGGACGCCTGAGTGAGCAAGTGCGTTCTCAGCAGTCAAGGCACTTTTGCTGTTGTCACCTGTGTTAAGACATGTGGATCCTGAGCTACCTTTTGTGGTTTCCACGGACACCTCTAAATATGCTGTGGTTGGTGTGCTGTTGCAGACGGCTAGCAACAGGATTGAGAGACCTGTAGGGTATTTCTCCAGGAAGATGGAGGCTTGTGAATGCAACTACATGATTTACAATAAGGAATTGTTGGCTGTTGTGGAATCTCTGTAGCACTGGAATCTCTGTAGCACTGGAATCACCTCCTCATGTCAGCACATCATACATCTGTAGTAAGAACGGACCACAAAGCTCTTCTGTATTATTGACAACCCAGGGTTTTTTCAGGTTTTCAATCCAGATGGCATGGTGATCTGACAAGATACAGATTCCGCTAAAAATTTATTAAGGGATCTGGCAATCACTTGGCTAATGCACTGAGCAGAAATCCTTCCCATCTCCCAGATGCTAGTATGGACGCTGAGTTTAACACTCATACTATGATTCCAGACAAAGTGGTGGTGTCTTTTGTATTGCCTCTGCCGGCTATGTTGGCCACCATGTCCTTAGCTGAGGGTGCAGACCTGGACCTATATTCCAAGGTTAAATTTCTGCAACCTTTGTTCAGAGGCTATGATAGGCTATTAGAGCTAGCATGCACAAACCCAGTAAGCCAGCCTCAGGGTTATTGTAAGATAGGTCCAGTCCTATATCATCAAGTTTGCTTGTGGGTTCCTTAGGGCACTATTTGGGACAAAATCATGGAGTCTAATCATACCTGTCTAACAGCTGGCCATCCAGGGAAAAACAAAACAGTGGAATTAATCTGCCACCAGTTTTCCTGGAAAGGCTTGACAATGTAGATAGCAGCTTTTGTTTGAGATTGTCTGGTATGTGTCTGATCTAAGGCAAGTTGGAACAAGACTACTGGTTTACTGGTTCCACTGAAGCCTGCTGCAGGACCATGGACGTCTGTGTCAGTAGATTTCATCAGTGAACTTCCTAATTCCAATGGGTTTAATGCAATTATGGTGGTAGTCAATTGTTTCACAAAGATGGCACACTTTGTACCTTGCTCAACCACAATTACTTCAGTGGAAATTGCTAGGTTATTTGTGAACAGAATCTTCTCTCTACATGGCATCCCAATGGAGATTGTAAGTGACCACGGGCCTCAATTTATTGCTCAGTTATGGGAAGCTTTTAATGGAATCCTTGGTATCAAATTGTGCCGCTCCATCGCTTTCCACCCCCAATCCAATGGTAAAACAGAGAGGGTAAACCAAATTTTGGAGGTCTACCTACGTTGCTACACTAATGTGCAACAAGATGACTGGTGTGACAATCTACCCATAGCAGAGCTCACATATAATAACGCCCCGCACACGTCAACTCAAGTATCACCATTTTATGTCAATGTGGGCTACATTTTTTGTCCAATATGGGAACTTGTTTGGTTAGTAACATAGAAACTGCCACTGATCAAGCTCCTGCATTTAAGCAGGTCCATCAGGAGCTCCAGGTTACTCTCACCACTGCCGTGACAACTTACAAGAAATGTGCAGATTGCAAGCACCAGGAAGGTCCAACTTACAGGCCAGGTGATCTAGTCATGGTCGATGCTTGCAATATGAAACTTAAAGTTCCATGTCGTAAATTGGGTCCCAAGCAAGTTGGTCACTTCAAGGTGGAAGTCAGATTGGTCCCTCCGCCTATTGGCTGGATTTACCTCCTGCTTTCAAGATTTTCCACACCTTCCATGAATGTCTTCTTACCCCCTTTAAAGGAACAGAGACTCTCTCTTCCCAACCCATTCTTGTGGAAGAAGAACCTGAGTATGAGTTAAATTGTATTCTGACTTCTTGCAAGAATTGACATTGTTTGGGATATTTGGGTCTTAGAAGGGTTATCCCAATTCTGAAAACTCCTGGGTTCCCCACTACAATTGTTCCAATTCCCCAGACCTGATCCATGAGTTCTACAAGCGCAATCCCACTGCTATTGGTCACCCTTAACTTACCTTAGCTGCTATGAAACTCCCACCTGCCCACAAGAATTTCTTCTTATTCCATCTCCCAGATGGTGGTATTGTGCCCAGGGCTAAAGCAGAGGGTAATGTCACGGTAAGTTCCATAATGCTGGGTATTTTCTGTCCAGGTAAGAAGGCACAGAAGGCCAGAAAACCTGTATCAAAATTGACCAAGTTAACGTATTTGAACCAAACAGTCAATCAAAAATGGGTCACAGATGCTCTGGTCTGTCAGCTGAAACCAGCCCCTCCTTTAAAACTGACATTGATAAATTGACGTAATTTGATGGTCACCCAATATGAGCTTGTTAATCAGCAGGGTTGTCAGAAACTGGTCATTAAAGGGTTCTTTGCAACCTGGACCAGATACTTACTTGAAGATG
Source organism: Entomophthora muscae (assembly GCA_014839935.2). NCBI lineage: Eukaryota > Fungi > Entomophthoromycota > Entomophthoromycetes > Entomophthorales > Entomophthoraceae > Entomophthora > Entomophthora muscae. The sequence continues at coordinate 155,559 of QTSX02005156.1, forward strand.
CCAAAGGAATAGAAGATCAAGACTCAGGTGGTATTGCTTAGTCAATTTTTCTGATATATATTGAATAATTTTCCCTGTTTCAACTCTAAGAGTTGAGTCCTCTTAAATTTACTCAATAAAAATCAATTATCCCAAGTTCTAATTTTAAATTTTAAAATGCATCCTGTGATTGGGTTGTTGCAGTATATTCTGTACAATCTAATTCTGACCCAAATCATTTCTGGAAGATGGGGCCCTGCAGTTGGAACTTTGTTGTTGGTGCCACCCAATGTCAATTTCATGCCAGCCAATCTTGGAGCTCCCCCAATCCTGGAAACTGAAAATTGTGTTACTTCCCAATGCCCAGAATTTTACGCTGAAGATGCATTGATGCTTTCTCAAGTCATTTATCTTGGACTACTTTGGTTAGGATTAATTGTTCTACTTAATCCTGGAGTTACAATTGGAAATTTCACAAAAAAATACTTGAAGCCGCGTTGGTGGTTAATCATCCATTCTATGTGGATTTGGGTGGTAATTCCCCATCATTTAGAAATGGCTTTATATTATCCAGTGATTTCCGTCACAATATTAGAGAATATAAAAAAGTTGGACACACTAAGCCTTTAATTGATTAGCTGTTTGCTAGGCACGCAGGGATGAACAAATCAGTGTGGGCATAGAATTTGACCACAGTCTCAGCTGGGAGGGTATGGATTCTGGCCTGCAGCAAATCAAGCAGGTCCTCAGTCCCAGTTGGGGTTCCTTGCTTGACAACTTGCTTGAGCCACCCAAAAATTTCCTCAATGAGATTTAGGAATGGCAAATAGGAAGGGAGGAAGAGAAGGCGCAAATTTGCTGTGTCCAATTGCTGGGGGCCCATTGCAATGCTGGTGTTAATTGATGGAAATTCAGCAAGAATATCTGCCACCTTGTGAAGACCAATGTTGTCCAACAAAATTAAATTGGTGAAGCCCGGGCTTGTGCGCCTCAGGTGCTCTTGGACCAATCAGAGGAATGATAGAAAGGTCATGCTGTTATTCAAACCCAATATCATTTGGTAGAGCTTGACCCCCTTTGGACCAAGGAGAGCCACTATCAAATAGGCTGTGGCGCAGACTGCAGCACGCCAAGCCACCCTGTCATTGGAGCCTTTTGGGATGTAGCCATATGCATTGTGCATGGACAAGGCAAATGCCTATTTGTCAATATAGTAAAATTTGACTGTCCCTTTGTTTTTGAGTGCAGTGTACGCCTCTGCGTAATTTTTCCGGACGTCAATGTTGGCTGGGCTGTTTCTGTTGTAGGGGGATACCCTGAGCTTTTTCCAAGAAAATTGCATTCCCTTCACCAGATGGTAGTAAAAGAAATTGAGGCCTCAATCCCAAAAGCAGACTTGACCATGGCCTGTATATTTGCCAGTTCAAGATGGCAATCTTTGGTTATCCACTGGTGGATTGCCCATTTGTGCTCCTTTGTAAGCATGGTTGACACGCGCAAGGATTTCTCTGCAGCAAGGACTTGACCCATGTTAATGAACTTGTTGAAGGTCTTGGAGGAGTACTTGATATCCACCCCAACAAGAGCCGTGGCTACCTTGTAGTCACCAGATCCTGCATGAGTTGGAGAAGGATGATGCGCTTAATGTCAGGAATGCACTTATGAGCGGGCTTTTTAGCAGTGCAGATTGAGTTGTTGGCATTGGGCACAGCACAGGGCATGGGTACCTTGTTGTAGAAGGCAGCAACTTTCTTGAGTACCAGTTGTCCCTCATCAGTTTGATAGAACTTGGGCTCCTTGTTGTTCTCCTGATTGCCATCACTGACGTAGGACTTGTAGCTAGTATCAAGTACAGGCTTCACCTTCTCCAGCATGGCTGACGGGACCAACTCTTGCTGGTACATAGCATCAAACACATACAAAGTAAGTTCTACCTGCTTGTTTCTAACTGTTTTTTTATGGTAACCTTGGTGGGCTTCCGGGTCAGCTTGGGGACCCAAGAGTTTATGCTCCAAACCCTAGCAGCTTGTGCTCTTTGAACCCGCTGTGTCAGTGCAGCGTCACTATTGAACTCTCCTCTCCTGCCTCCCTCCTGAGTAGGCACTTGTGTTTCACTAAGTCTATTCTTTGACCCGCAGGGGCAACTGCAACTGCAGCACACAATGGGTGCAATGGTAGTCTGTTGCTGTTTTCCTTCCATTTTAAAATTTAATAAAATACTAAATAAATTTTAATTAAATTACTCCCTAATTTTACTTTTTGCTTTTATCTGAATATGGATATTCAATTAAAGGTTTTCCCACCCACTATCCCAATTATAGATTTTTTATTTCTTAATTAGTTGTTTTTAGTTTTACAACGCCCATTTTAGAATACTCAAAAAAATACACCCATTTTCCTAGATTTTACTGCCAAATTCAAACACCCAACACAATATTTTTAAAATTTATGTTTCAGATCTTGTGTCTTATTTTAGATACCTTGGTATCATTCTTGATTACAACCCATTGCACACATTGAATGAGTGATTTTGTTTTCATAGTGAGTTCCTATTGTGTTTTGTTTTTGGATTGAGATTTGACTCACCTTGCTTGGGTGTATTTTGTCACCAATTCACATAGTAAACACATGTACACCAAAAGTCATCTCACACCATTTCTTTTGTGAGTCCATGTATTTTGGATTATATTTGAATGGTTTTGCTTTGTGCGTGAGTACTTTGTTGCTGTGTTGACCCATTTTGCCCATTAACGCCAAAAATCCCTGTTAACAGAGTGTATATTTTAACCTGATAGTTGGATTTTGCTTAAATCTGAAATTATTTTGTTTAAATATGAAGTATTTTTGGTTGTTGCCATAGCTTTTAAAACTACTTTAATCAATTTTACAAGTTGAAAATATAGATTTATTGGATTGTAGATTGGATTAAAATTGTTGGAGCAATTTGCTAAGAAGGAATTGTTCAGCTTAAATACTAAAGTCAAATGGAGAGAGGGTCATAGTGGTTATCAGGTGATCCTTCAAGAGTAATTGGAGAAGTACTGCCTTGCAGGACTGCAGCAGGCTTCAGCCTACAATGCAAGAAGAAATGAGGTGGCTTCTTACATTGGGACTGCAATATTGTACCATACTATAAATTCAGAACCTGTTGGTAAAAATGTGGGATTGTCAAATTCTTTTGCATGAACTAACCAACTCAATGGAGTAATTTTCATCCCAGGACAGCTTACTTTTTTATATAAAAGGATGAAAAATATTCCAGTAAGTTGGTGAGTTTATGCACAATAATTTGACAATCCCGCATTTTTACCAACAGGTTCTGAATCTACAGTACTATGATCTGAATTGATTCCTAGGGCTGGGTGTGAGATAGTCTGTTGGCTTGGCTGGATTTCTTCATTTGATTGGCCTTGTGGATCCCTTGTTAATTTATTGGATTGATTTCTGTATTTAGGATTGCATTGATTGGCTGTATTAGCTTTTTCAGAGCCAATATTTAATGCTGTTTTGTCCTTGCCGTTGTTGTAACCATCTCTTGAAGCCTTTAAAATCTTGTTTATACTAGGATTCATATTGATGTTTTTGGTTTTATGCTTGCTTTTGCATTTGTTTTTGCTTTAAATGTGTTCATTAATCAATTTTGAATGTGTTTTTGAACCAATTGAATTAAAAAATTGATTAATGTTGTTGTCTTCTGTTTCTGCATTTAATAATGCATTTTCTAATCCTGTGTTTGCTGACATAGTGCCAAAAATTGAGGACTTTGATGATTTTTCTTTTGTGTAAGGGGTGAAATTCCTTACATGTTGAAATATCTCAGAAAAGCCTGCAAGTTAATGCAACTTGAACACCTTAAATTTGCAGGAATTTTATTCCATCACAACTGAATTCATACTGCTATTGCTTTCAAATGGATAATACTTGTAGCTTCAACATCAGTGCTGGGAAACTGTGTGGATTTCTACTGCCTCAAAAGAGCCAACACTTGTGAAAGTTCACCCCACCAGATGCCTGGATCAAGAGATAGATCCTGCCTCTATGCCTCCCTTTTCATACCAAATCTTTGCCTAAATCTGCTAATTTACTCTGCCAAGCAAGCTCATGAGTGCTGCAACTGGAGAGCTCCTCTCTTTCCCTTCCATCCCTCTATATGTTGACAACAAACTTGAGTTTGTCTATCTCACCATAATGGGGCTCACTGAACAGGTGATTTCCTATATGAGAACATGGCACCCTTGGGCTACTGCTGCTAATTTTGTAAGGAGGGTGGCCTTTTTCATCTACTGGGCCTTTCCCTTGACTTAATGATCTCCTGAGAGAAGCATGGGCTGTGAAACTTCAAAAGTTGTTTACAAAGGAGTGGCTGGTTGAGAAGGCTGCAAACAGTTGAAAACCATAAGACTTTTAAGGGGATCTTCCTTCTGTTAAAAAAAAGATTTTCATGACCCATAAATGTTTACAAGGTTTTTGGCCATAGATTCATTTCCCCATATCCATTACCCAAGAGTTGGTCAAGAAGAACAGGACAGGTAACAGTGTAGAAAGTTTTCAAGGAGTCAGGCACCCAGTAATGAATGGGTAAGGTTGGAAAGGGGCCCAAAACTCACAGCAAGCGGGAAAGAGTTCCTTAGCAGGAGTTTTTATAACTCTTTCAGGAGATACATGCACCCAAGAAGAGGCAAACTTAGGCATACATCATGATGCATAGTGCTGATGTAATAATGTAGGTTGGAAAAGTCATGAAAGAGTTTTCATGGCTTCAGGCTCAATATAACGCTCTAGAATTGGAACTGAGTCACTGAAAGAATGTAGCCCCAATCCAGTTGGCACTTGGCTTTGACCCAAGGCACACATTGGTATTCTAGGAGGAATATCAGAAGTGCCACAGAGTTACTAAACAGATTTAACACCAGGGGAGCCCCCTGGTTGTTGCAGTTGATATGTTGGATGGACATTGGCAGAGGCTAAATTTTAAATGAGCACCAATGTGAAGCAAGATAAAATTCTACTTTTAAGTGTGAAGCTACAGAGTTTCTTCCCTATGTACCAGGAGACCACAGATAAAACAGTATAAGAGAGCTTGTAAAGGTTATTTTATTACTGGATACAATCTAGCCAACAGCCTACAATCTGTCGAGGAAAGATAGCTATGAGCTTATTTTAGGCTTAAAGGTGTCAGTATCTTCTTATACTGCAACACCCCTACCATGATCATTCAGACAGCTCCTGATGGCTACTTATGCAAGTGACCCTATTCTCACTGGTTCTTCCTATCTTGATTGGCTATCATTGATTCAATTACCACTTCTAGCCTTTCCAAGGCGTTTATAGTGGCCAGTTGCAGCTTACACTTCTCTTGAGCTGGCCTACTAGTATCTGTTTGGTTGACAATATTTTTATGCAGCCTAGATGACACTGAAGGGTTACACCAGTTTTTGGAGGGTTATGAAAATCCTAACACAACCTTCTCGCATTGGGAAACAGATTATTGGTCATGATCTTCTCATTATGGGGTTTATTGTTTATTCTGATCCCAATCAAATTGTTAACAGCAGGCAGATACATATAATCCCTTTAAAAAACTTTGAGTTGAGGATTGCACACCATGTAATTGCAATCTGCTTTAGGGGTTTAAAAAATATTTTACACTGTATACTCGTGTCAAGTTTATACTTCTGGAAAGTATAATAAACGAAATAAAGGGGAAAATTAAGAAGAGAATGATACTTTATCTGATATGAATATAAAATATTATATAGTATCATGACAAGCCACATGTTGTTCATGTACGTCATAGAGGTTGTGGAGCTTATCTGAGTAATGTTCCTCTTGAGTCACAAGGCTTAATCAAGTTGTGTTCCATTTAGGACCTGGATTGAGTGATCCCCATCTTAGATGGTTAACTGATAATGGTGCCACCAGTTTATTGACTGGGCAGTGAACCACTCGGTGAGCCACTTGGTGATTTACTCGGGGTGTTAATTCCCTAAGAGGGAGTAATCAAAGATGGTGCAACATCTCCCACTGGGGTGCTGGAAGGCAGAGCCTTGGGAATCTTCTTGAGGGTATCTGGTATACTGGCTTGGTACTGATCCAGTTTGGTGTTAGGGACAGGGAGTCTTGAATTTTGTTGGGCTGTTCTTTCCTTACACAAACAAAGTTGATCATGATGCATATGTTTTGGTTTGGTTTGAGCTCCAATCCCTTTGATGAGGTAGGTGTTATTGGGCTTCACTTCCATGACAATGCCTGGTCTGTGTAACCCTGGGTCTAATTTGTGTTGGTTGTGATTGACAATCCAGATCTTGTCTCCAACTTGGAACCTTTCTTGTTGCAATGGGATTGCTTCCCGCTGAACCCTTTGTTGTTCCATTGCCTCTTGGTCCTTTCTGGCTTGTAGTACTTTTGGGTCATTGCTATCTGGTATCTTCTTTGGAAGTGGCAGTCGTGGTCCCGTGGTTGTACTGACAAGTGAAGGTTTCTGACCTTAGACAAGTTCATAAGGGCTTTTGCCTGTATTGTGGTTGACTCGTGTTCTGCAGACCATAAGAACGGTTGGTAGCATGTCAACCCAGGCTTTTGGATTGATGGCAGATAACTTACTGAGGGCTTCCACTAGGGAGCTGTTTAGTTGTTCTACGTGTCCATTTGCTTGTGGGTGATATGGGCTGGCTGTGATGTGTTTTATCCCATTTTTGGCGAGATAGATGTTGGTGCCAATAGCTTTGAGTTCAGTGCCTCCATCTGTGATTAAGAGGTTGGGCTTTACAAACTTATATATGATCTCCTTGCCAATGAATTGTCTCACATCAGTGCCTTTGTGCTCTTTTGTGGCTTGTGCTACGGGCCATCTGGTTGATAGTCAATGGCTGTGATGATGTACTTTTTGCCTTTGCTTTCACCAGGCATAGGTCTTACAATATCTAACAACCATACCTTGAAAGGTTGTGTGATGGATACGGGTACTAATGACTTGGGTGAAGCTTTGGTTTGGGCGTACTTTTCACAGACCTCACATTGTTCCAGTACTTCTCTGATATCATCTAGCATGTTGGGCCACCAGTAGCGGGTCTTGAGATATTCATGCAAGTTTCTGCTACAGGTATGTCCTAAGTCTCTGTGATAACGGAGGATTGTGTCAATCTTTTGTGTTGACAAAACGTAGGGTACAGTGTCACCATTTGGAAGGATTTGGTGGAGGGTATCATATACATTTTTGAACAGATGTTTGTTCTTGAGGACTTTCTCTTGGATGTCCATTGGTGTGCCAGGTGTGAACCCTTTCTGGAGATTCCCCATGATTAAATGGGCCAGTTGGGGTTGCCATCAGTGCAAAGGATGTGTTTATTGTATAGCCTTGATAGGGTGTCTACAGTAAGCATCTCTCTGCCTGACTTGTATTCAATTTTCATGGGGTATCTCTGTATGAGACTCATCCATTTGGCTTGTCTTCTTGACGGGTGTTGTTTTTTTAAAGAATATCAACAACTTGTGGTCAGTGAGTACTTTGAACGTCTGGGCTCCTTCTAGATAACATTGCCATTTCATGAGACAGTGTATGATGGTGACCAACTCCTTATTGTGTATAGGGTATCTTTGTTTACCATCCAATAGTTTCCTGTATTCATATGCCACAGGGAGGAAGTCTTTCTGGGCCGTTTGGATATGGTGGACTCCTCCTATGGCATAATCAGAGGTGTCAGTTTCTAGCTCATAGATACCCTTGCGGTTTGGGTATTGCAAGATGGGGGCAGTGACCATGCACTCCTTCAGCTGGCAGAAATGTTGATCTCGTAAAGGTGTCCAGACAAACTTGGTTGTTTTCCCAGTGTTGTTGCAGGTTGGGGCTGTAAATGATGATGTTGTCCAGGTAGATGATTGCTCTTTTCCCAATGTGTTCCTTGAATACTTCATTCATGAAAGTTACAAAGGTACTGAGAGCGTTTGTCATGCCAAAATTGAGGACAGCACATTCAAAGGATCTGTATTTAGTTTGAAATACAGTCTTTGGAATGTCTTCAGGTTTCACGCAAATTTGGTGGTAACCTGCTGTCAAATCAATTTTTGTGAAGATTTGGGACCCCCAGGGCATCAAAAAGGTCATCAATTAGGGGCAGGGAATACCTGTTATTTATTGTGACCTCATTGAGAGCCCTGTAGTCTGTGACCAGGCGGAGGCCTCCATCTTTCTTTGCCACAAAGAAGACAGCAGCACCAAAGGGTGACTTTGAAGGTCTGATGAGGCCTTTCTTGAGTGCTTTGTCAAGGTAAGCTTTCAGAGCGTCGTCTTCTTGTGGTGTGAGGCAGTAGATGGGTTGCACCTTAGGCACGCTACCTTTCAGGTTAATCTCATGTTGTATACCCCAATCAGGGGGCAGCCCGGGTAGTGATTCCTGGAATACGGAGGGAAACTCATTGACTAACTGATCTCTGATTGGGTTCTGTTTGTGTTGTATTTTGGTGTTTTTGAAGTGGATGACTTCATACGTACATGTGCTCTAATTGATTTTGCTGATGTCAGTTTCTTTCTCTGTTTCCATGATCTTTACAAATATGTGGTCCCTCATGAGGGTGTCAAGGTGTGTCGGGTACACATGATGGTGGACTTCTCCTTGCTGGATAGTGAGGGTGGCACTGTCCCAGTCTATGTGAGGCTTAGTCTTTTGCATCCAATCTAATCCAAGTATGATATCATATTTGGGGATCGGAATGATGGGGCCACTAATTGTTGTTTGGACGTCTCTAATTTGGGCCCAGAAAGGTGGTCTTGTGGGTAACTGGTGTGCTGTGGTTGTCCGCCATGATGACTCTTTTGATGTTACTTTGAATGGTAGGTAACTTCATGAGGTCTGCAAAACTCTTGTTAATAAGCAATTGTTCAGCTCCAGTGTTGAATAGTGCTGTGCCCTGGTATCTGCAAAAACAGAAAGGATAGGTAAGAAGTTTATTTCCATATTGGGCGGAAAACAGTAGAGGGTCGCTGGAGGGAACCTGTATCATGGTGATGGGGTCCACGTCCTGTTCTCTGTACAAGTCTTGTGAAGAGGGGAAGGGTGGCTCGCCTAAGCACTCCCCTGAGCTTTTTCCTCCTTGTCGGTATCTTCAGTGCTAGCCTGGTTGGCTTGTGCAGTGTGATTCCTGTTTCAAGGCTGAGTACTGTTGGCTTGGTGGTTTTGCTTGTTGGGGCGAGGCTCTCTCTTCACTGCAGGGTTTTCCTTGCGTTTGTTGGAGGTGTGTAGATTGTCAGACTTCTGAGCTGTGTGTTTCCCTTCCAGGAATACATCCTTGAGGTTCTTGCAGTGGGTCATGTCAAACTGACGTCTGATATGTGTAGGAAGTCCATTGTAGAAGTCCAGGTGTGGTCCAAGTTCATCAAAATTGATGGTGTTGGGCGCACAGTCATGTAGCTCTTTGTATGCGGCAATGTATTCCTTGATGGTTTCTGTCATTTTGAAGGTTTGGAGTTTGGTCATAATCACCACATCTGAATCCTTCATGAAGAACTTTTTGAGGAATGCGGCTTTGAATATTTCCCAGTTTTCCTTCTGGTCAGGATGTTGAGCCAACCATTTGGTGATGAAACGTGAAGCAGTCCCTGTGACGCGGAGGGCAATCTCACTAACCCAGAGTCTTTGGGGGTACTCCACTTGTTCAAATTTGCTCTTGGTACTGTTGATCCAAAGAGAGGCGTTCTCACAGCGTAGTCCTGCAAAGGCACCAATCTCAGTGGTATGTAAGCGTTGAAACACGGTATTGGGTATCTCAGGTTGTGTAGACGCTGTTGTAACTAGCATGGTAGGGAACAGTCTGCGGGTTTTGAGAGTGTTGTACTTGTCAATGGGTACAAGGAGATTATTGTAGATGACAAGTCTAGGGGGGACGTCTTGTCCTACTTTGTAATCTCTCCAACCGTTAGGGAGTGACATTGCTTGGGTTCTTTTCTTGGGAGGAATTTTTCCTTTGAGTTGGGTAGGTATGGATAACCTACCTGTGCTACCACTGTCAAGTTTATACTTCTGGAAAGTATAATAAACAAAATAAAGGGGAAAATTAAGAAGAGAATGATACTTTATTTGATATGAATATAGAATATTATATAGTATCATGACAAGCCACATGTCGTCCATGTACGTCATAGAGGTCATGGGGCTTATCTGAGTAATGTTCCTCTTGAGTCACGAGGCTTAATCAAGTTGTATTCCATTTAGGACCTGGATTGAGTGATCCCCGTCATAGATGGTTAACTGATAATGGTGCCACTGGTTTATTGACTGGGCGGTGAACCACTCAGTGAGCCGCTTGGTGATTTACTCAGGGTGTTAATTCCCCGAGAGGGAGTAATTGAAGATGTTGCGACACTAGCAGCATTTCCTATTAATGAATCCAGCTAATATACAATAAGTCTTAATAGCAGTGCGCATTAGGGATGGGGACAATCACAAATATTTAATCAACTGAAGATTATACAGCGTATAATAAATAAATTAATATCTATTAAGCTATCAATTATATGGTGTATAATTATTTTGATTAATATATATCAATCTAAGAATTATACAGCATATAATCATGTTAATCTAATTGCAATAATTAGACTGATCATTTGTGGTTAATCAGCCTAATATAACACTTACATGAATAACTGAAACTTTATATTTAACCAGGAATTGTATTTAAACCTCAATCATTTAGGCTTGATACCACCTAAAAAGACTTTCCAATATATTCCTATTTGTACTTATGTAAGGGTTTAAAAGGTACAATAAGTTCAAAGTAGGAATACTATTTATGAATAATGCTTCCTAAAAAGTTTTTGAAAGCTGCGTGCAGATACCTGTACCCTCAAGACAGCAAATATGCATCACTCTATCTACCATCACTTGCCTTGCTCATATAAATTATTACTTTATTGGATTGATTTGAAAGTTATCCTTGATAAGCTTATAGTAGGTACTTTTTCTAACTCTATTGCTAAAAATAGATAAAGGTGATGAGAAACTATTGTCTCAATTGGTAGGGATGACATTTGGATATTGATGCTATGATCAGAATATGTACCAACATGAATGGATTCTATACAGATGCAATAGCTAGGGGATGATTATAAAAGCTATTGGAAGATTGGGGCACAGGAACAATTAAAAGTCAGTTAAAGTAGAAGCTATTGGTTAAAGCTTGTTGACATAAAAGAAATTGATATGTGCTTTCCATTCGAAAGTATAACAATGTCACTTAAAAAGTGCTTTTGCTTTTAAGCCAATGCTTCTAATCTTTGATCCAAGCTTTTTATCTGGGGTTCTAGTTATGCAAAATAAAGCAAGCTTTGAATGTACTCCAGTAAATGTTAAAGCCAGAGTAGCGAGAAAAGAAGACAAAGCTTGCTTTGCCTTCGAGCTTTAGTATCTCATCAAGGATAAGTATTTATCAGAGGTCCACAATAGCTGCTTAAGTGAATCTGCTGCAATAATATGGATTTATAAGCCCCTGTTTTGATACCCTTGATGGTGCAACAGAAATGCACAAATTAAAAAATAAGCTAAAATAGGGGTTGTTGTACAACCATTGGTTATAAAAGAAGACACATTTTAAGGCTTGGCCAATTAAAAGCTCTTGTTTGGTCACTGTATGAAAACTCTGCTTCCAAGGAAAAGATGCTATCAACTTAAAACCAATCAAAAAATAAAGAGCAGAATAATTGCTTGGCAGTAAGCAAAAATTACAGGTTGGAAGTAAGTTTTAAGAGTCACAACTAAAGTAAAAGGAGTCGGAATCGTAGAAAGAAATTTCGAGATGATAAGCCTATATAGCCCTAAAACCTAGCGTCAAAAAAGTGGGAATATTTAAATAAGTTAAAAGAGATATAAAATAACCTTTAAATATGAGCTTTACTAAAAGTTGAAAAGATTTGAGATTAATAAAAAAGAAGGTTTGGGCCCCTTTGAATAAAGTTATATTACTCTATACGAGAAAGGAACCAGAAATAAAATTACGCTTTTGGTTCAGTAGGCCCAGTTGATTCCTCTTCTTTGACCTTGTGGGACTCGAGCTCTAATTCTAACCTTTCCTTTGCCCTATAAATTTTGGATTGAAGGTAAAAAGAGCCACCTGTGGCGGGATCATTAATCTTGAACAACTGACTATATCTCTAAAATATGGTTAAAAAGAAACATTAATGTTGGGAATACCGAAGTGATCTTTTCGAGGGACGATTCTTTGGGAATGTTGAGAATCTGTAAGGATTCTTCAACAGTTATACCAGTTTTATGAGTGAGAGGATCGGCATCAGCTTTGACCGCACTGCGAGAAGCATTTTTCGCGGCATCTTAAACTTTAATTTAATAACTAAAATATATGCATACCAGCAGCAGCTACTTTATAGGCCTCAACAAAGGCTTTCCCTATTATTTGTGAGCCAGTTATCAATATCTGAGCAAGGACACGGCCTGACATTTTAGGTAAAGAAAATTTTGTAAAAGTTGAGTGAAATAACGATTTATATATAAGTATCTTATGAGCTGTTTAAAATTTAGGCAACTTTTGTGACTTGAGCTTGGGGGTTTTGCTTGGTTTCAAACTAGAGCTCTTGACTAGGGCTTCATGATTTTCATCACATCGATCCAAAAAAGCATGATTTACTAGGAAATTTATGTTTAATGCGGTGAAAAATAGTCCAAAACTCGAGCAAAAAATCTGGAATATAGGGGCTCACAAGAGTGTGAATTTCAATACTAATTAACTTAAATTGATAGACTAAATTCTTATGTTTGGGCGGTTAAAGGGATTGGTGAAAAGACTTAGAAATTCTGGAGGGATAAAAATCCATCTTTTCTCACCACCAATGATATTTATGTCAAAAAATAACCAGACGAAATAAAATGCCAATTTGATTAAATCAATTCTTTTTCAATCAAATAAACTAGGGCTGCAGCAGAGGAAAACCAATGATTATGGCATTTGTCGTAATCATTGTATTGCAACTGTCATATTTTTGTTTTCAGATTCCCCTGAGTAAAGGGAATCCATTTTTTTAAAAAAGGTTGATAATGGCTTTCTTCCTCTGGAAGAGCTATGAAATAATATATATATTTAATAAAAATTTAATTTTTGAAACAATTTAAATTCAAATCCATATTTTTTAAATTTGATAGAAAAAATATAATTTTATTTTAAAAAAATCCAAAAAAATATCCCCCAGTGGATATGAAAGGCTATGATCCCAGAAAAATCATGGCCAAGACAATTTTCCAGAAAAGTAGCTGAATCTGAGACAAATGGCTGCTTTTTTATAAAGCAGCCTTTATTTCATATCCACTGCAGCCCTAGAATAAACCCCAGATGAAACACACCCAATCACAGATCAACTGAAGTCATA